>JBBPBR010001033.1:0-15102 GCA_037974775.1 Cicer pinnatifidum
TCCAATAGGTGTGTTTGTGTCATTGGATGATCAATTAGGTCATTTTCGTCCTCCTTAGGCATATTCTTGTCCAATTAGGGTTTTTAACCAATCTTGTGCATCGAATAAGTTCATTTGTGTCATTGGATGATCAATTAGGTCATTTTCGTCCTCCCTAGGCATATTCTTGTCCAACTAGGGTTTTTAACCAATCTTGTGCATCCAATAGGTGTGTTTGTGTCATTGGATGATCAATTAGGTCATTTTCGTCCTCCCTAGGCTTATTCTTGTCCAATTAGGGTTTTTAACCAATCTTGTGCATCCAATAAGTTGAGTTGTGTCATTGGATTAACATTTAGGTCATTTTCGTTCTCCTTAGGCTTATTCTTGTCCAATTAGGGTTATTAACCAATCTTGTGCATCCAATAAGTTCATTTGTGTTATTCGATTAACATTTAGGTCATATTCGTCCTCCCTAGGCATATTCTTGTCCAATTAGGGTTTTTAACAAATCTTGTGCATCCAATAGGTGTGTTTGTGTCATTGGATGATCAATTAGGTCATTTTCGTCCTCCCTAGGCTTATTCTTGTCCAGTTAGGGTTTTTAACCAATCTTGTGCATCCAATAAGTTTGTTTGTGTCATTAAATTAATATTTAGGTCATTTTCGTCCTCCCTAGGCATATTCTTGTCCAATTAGGGTTTTTAACCAATCTTGTGCATCCAATAGGTGTGTTTGTGTCATTGGATGATAAATTAGGTCATTTTCGTCCTCCCTAGGCATGTTCTTGTCCAACTAGGGTTTTTAACCAATTTTGTGCATCCAATAGGTGTGTTTGTGTCATTGGATGATCAATTAGGTCATTTTCGTCCTCCCTAGGCTTATTCTTGTCCAATTAGGCTTTTTAACCAATCTTGTGCATCCAATAAGTTGAGTTGTGTCATTGGATTAACATTTAGGTCATTTTCGTTCTTCCTAGGCTTATTCTTGTCCAAATAGGGGTTTTTACCAATCTTGTGCATCCAATAAGTTCATTTGTGTCATTGGATTAACATTTAGGTCATTTTC
Organism: Cicer pinnatifidum; assembly: GCA_037974775.1. Lineage (NCBI taxonomy): Eukaryota > Viridiplantae > Streptophyta > Magnoliopsida > Fabales > Fabaceae > Cicer > Cicer pinnatifidum. Next base: position 1,048 of record JBBPBR010001033.1, read on the forward strand.
GTCCTCCCTAGGTATATTCTTGTCCAATTAGGGTTTTTAACCAATCTTGTGCATACAATAGGTGTGTTTGTGTCATTGGATAATCAATTTAGGTCATTTTCGTCCTCCCTAGGCATATTCTTGTCGAATTAGGGTTTTTAACGAATCTTTTGCATCCAATAGGTGTGTTTGTGGCAATGGATGATCAATTAGGTCATTTTCGTCCTCCCTAGGCTTATTCTTGTCCAATTAGGGTTTTTAACCAATCTTGTGCATCCAATAGGTGTGTTTGTGTCATTGGATGATCAATTAGGTCATTTTTGTCCTCCCTAGGCTTATTCTTGCCCAATTAGGGTTTTTAACCAATCTTGTGCATCAATTAAGTTGAGTTGTGTCATTGGATTAGCATTTAGGTCACTTTCGTCCTCCCTAGGCTTATTCTTGTCCAATTAGGGTTTTTAACCAATCTTGTGCATCCAATAAGTTCATTTGTGTCATTGGATTAACATTTAGGTCATTTTTGTCCTCCCTAGGCATATTCTTGTCCAATTAGGGTTTTTAACCAATCTTGTGCATCCAATAGGTGTGTTTGTGTCATTGGATTATCAAATAGGTCATTTTCGTCCTCCCTAGGCTTATTCTTGTCCAATTAGGGTTTTTAACCAATCTTGTGCATCCAATAGGTGTGTTTGTGTCATTGGATGATCAATTAGGTCATTTTCGTCCTCCCTAGGCATATTCTTGTCCAACTAGGGTTTTTAACCAATCTTGTGCATCCAATAACTTTGTTTGTGTCATTGAATGATCAATTAGGTCATTTTGATCTTCCTTAGGTATATTCTTGTCCAATAAGGGTTTTTAACCAATCTTGTGCATCCAATAGGTGTGTTTGTGTCATTGGATGATCAATTAGGTCATTTTCGTCCTCCCTAGGCTTATTCTTGTCCAATTAGGGTTTTTAACCAATCTTGTGCATCCAATAAGTTCATTTGTGTCATTGGATTAACATTTAGGTCATTTTTGTCCTCCCTAGGCATATTCTTGTCCAATTAGGGTTTTTAACCAATCTTGTGCATCCAATAAGTTGAGTTGTGTCATTGGATTAACATTTAGGTCATTTTCGTCCTCCCTAGGCTTATTCTTGTCCAATTAGGGTTTTTAACCAATCTTGTGCATCCGATAAGTTTGTTTGTGTCATTGAATTAATATTTATGTCATTTTCGTCCTCCCTAGGCATATTCTTGTCCAATTAGGGTTTTTAACCAATCTTGTGCATCCAATAGGTGTGTTTGTGTCATTGGATGATCAATTAGGTCATTTACGTCCTCCCTAGGCTTATTCTTGTCCAATTAGGGTTTTTAACCAATCTTGTGCATCCAATAACTTTCTTTGTGTCATTAAATTAATATTTAGGTCATTTTCGTCCTCCCTAGGCATATTCTTGTCCAATTAGGGTTTTTAACCAATCTTGTGCATCCAATAGGTGTGTTTGTGTCATTGGATGATCAATTAGGTCATTTTCGTCCTCCCTAGGCTTATTCTTGTCCAATTATGGTTTTTAACCAATCTTGTGCATCCAATAAGTTGAGTTGTGTCATTGGATTAACATTTAGGTCATTTTCGTTCTCCCTAGGCTTATTCTTGTCCAATTAGGGTTTTTAACCAATCTTGTGCAACCAATAAGTTCATTTGTGTCATTGGATTAACATTTAGGTCATTTTCGTCCTCCCTAGGTATATTCTTGTCCAATTAGGGTTTTTAACCAATCTTGTGCATCCAATAGGTGTGTTTGTGTCATTGGATAATCAATTTAGGTCATTTTCGTCCTCCCTAGGCATATTCTTGTCGAATTAGGGTTTTTAACGAATCTTGTGCATCCAATAGGTGTGTTTGTGGCAATGGATGATCAATTAGGTCATTTTCGTCCTCCCTAGGCTTATTCTTGTCCAATTAGGGTTTTTAACCAATCTTGTGCATCCAATAGGTGTGTTTGGGTCATTGGATGATCAATTAGGTCATTTTTGTCCTCCCTAGGCTTATTCTTGCCCAATTAGGGTTTTTAACCAATCTTGTGCATCAATTAAGTTGAGTTGTGTCATTGGATTAGCATTTAGGTTACTTTCGTCCTCCCTAGGCTTATTCTTGTCCAATTAGGGTTTTTAACCAATCTTGTGCATCCAATAAGTTCATTTGTGTCATTGGATTAACATTTAGGTCATTTTTGTCCTCCCTAGGCATATTCTTGTCCAATTAGGGTTTTTAACCAATCTTGTGCATCCAATAGGTGTGTTTGTGTCATTGGATGATCAATTAGGTCATTTTCGTCCTCCCTAGGCTTATTCTTGTCCAATTAGGGTTTTTAACCAATCTTGTGCATCCAATAGGTGTGTTTGTGTCATTGGATGATCAATTAGGTCATTTTCGTCTTCCCTAGGCATATTCTTGTCCAACTAGGGTTTTTAACCTATCTTGTGCATCCAATAACTTTGTTTGTGTCATTGAATGATCAATTAGGTCATTTTGGTCTTCCTTTGGTATATTCTTGTCCAATAAGGGTTTTTAACCAATCTTGTGCATCCAATAGGTGTGTTTGTGTCATTGGATGATCAATTAGGTCATTTTCGTCCTCCCTAGGCATATTCTTGTCCAACTAGGGTTTTTAACCAATCTTGTGCATCCAATAAGTGTGTTTGTGTCATTGGATGATCAATTAGGTCATTTTCGTCCTCCCTAGGCTTATTCTTGTCCAATTAGGGTTTTTACCCAATCTTGTGCATCCAATAAGTTCATATGTGTCATTGGATTAACATTTAGGTCATTTTCGTCCTCCCTAGGCATATTCTTGTCCAATTAGGGTTTTTAACCAATCTTGTGCATCCAATAGGTGTGTTTGTGTCATTGGATGATCAATTAGGTCATTTTCGTCCTTTTTATGCTTATTCTTGTCCAATTAGGGTTTTTAACCAATCCTGTGCATCCAATAGGTGTGTTTGTGTCATTGGATGATCAATTAGGTCATTTTCGTCCTCCCTAGGCATATTCTTGTCCAATTAGGGTTTTTAACCAATCTTGTGCATCCAATAGGTGTGTTTGTGTCGTTGGATGTTCAATTAGGTCATTTTCGTCCTCCCTAGGCTTATTCTTGCCCAATTAGAGTTTTTAACCAATCTTGAGCATCCAATAGGTTGAGTTGTGTCATTGGATTAGCATTTAGGTCTTTTTCGTCCTCCCTAAGCTTATTCTTGTACAATTAGGGTTTTTAACCAATCTTGGGCATCCAATAAGTTCATTTGTGTCATTCGATTAACATTTAGGTCATTTTCGTCCTCCCTAGGCATATTCTTGTCCAATTAGGGTTTTTAACCAATCTTGTGCATCCAATTGGTGTGTTTGTGTCATTGGATGATCAATTAGGTCATTTTCGTCCTTTCTATGCTTATTCTTGTCCAATTTGGGTTTTTAACCAATCTTGTGCATCCAATAGGTGTGTTTGTGTCATTGGATGATCAATTAGGTCATTTTCGTACTCCCTAGGCTTATTCTTGTCCAATTAGGGTTTTTAACCAATCTTGTGCATCCAATAGGTGTGTTTGTGTCATTGGATGATCAATTAGGTCATTTTCGTCCTCCCAAGGCTTATTCTTGTCCAATTAGGGTTTTTAACCAATCTTGTGCATCCAATAAGTTCATTTGTGTCATTGGATTAACATTTAGGTCATTTTCGTCCTCCCTAGGTATATTCTTGTCCAATTAGGGTTTTTAACCAATCTTGTGCATCCAATAGGTGTGTTTGTGTCATTGGATGATCAATTAGGTCATTTTCGTTCTCCCTAGGCTTATTCTTGTCCAATTAGGGTTTTTAACCAATCTTGTGCATCCAATAAGTTCATTTGTGTTATTGGATTAACATTTAGGTAATATTCGTCCTCCCTAGGCATATTCTTGTCCAATTAGGGTTTTTAACCAATCTTGTGCATCCAATAGGTGTGTTTGTGTCATTGGATGATCAATTAGGTCATTTTCGTCCTCCCTAGGCATATTCTTGTCCAATTAGGGTTTTTAACCAATCTTGTGCATCCAATAGGTGTGTTTGTGTCATTGGATGATCAATTAGGTCATTTTCGTCCTCCCTAGGCTTATTCTTGTCCAATTAGGGTTTTTAACCAATCTTGTGCATCCAATAAGTTCATTTGTGTATTGGATTAACATTTAGGTCATTTTCGTCCTCCCTAGGCATATTCTTGTCCAATTAGGGTTTTTAACCAATCTTGTGCATCCAATAGGTGTGTTTGTGTCATTGGATGATCAATTAGGTCATTTTCGTCCTCCCTAGGCTTATTCTTGTCCAATTAGAGGTTTTAACCAATCTTGTGCATCCAATAGGTGTGTTTGTGTCATTGGATGATCCATTAGGTCATTTTCGTCCTCCCTAGGCTTATTCTTGTCCAATTAGGGTTTTTAACCAATCTTGTGCATTCAATAGGTGTGTTTGTGCCATTGGATGATCAATTAGATAATTTTCGTCCTCCCTAGGTATATTCTTGTCCAATTAGGGTTTTTAACGAATCTTGTGCATCCAATAGGTGTGTTTGTGTCATTGGATGATCAATTAGGTCATTTTAGTCCTCCCTAGGCTTATTCTTGTCCAATTAGGGTTTTTAACCAATCTTGTGCATCCAATAAGTTCATTTGTGTCTTTGGATTAACATTTAGGTCATTTTCGTCCTCCCTAGGCATATTCTTGTCCAATTAGGGTTTTTAACCAATCTTGTGCTGCCAAAAGGTGTGTTTGTGTCATTGGATGATCAATTAGGTCATTTTCGTCCTCCCTAGGCTTATTCTTGTCCAATTAGGGTTTTTAACCAATCTTGTGCATCCAATAAGTTTGTTTGTGTCATTGAATTAATATTTAGGTCATTTTCGTCCTCCCTAGGCATATTCTTGTCCAATTAGGGTTTTTAACCAATCTTGTGCATCCAATAGGTGTGTTTGTGTCATTGGATGATCAATTAGGTCATTTTCGTCCTCCCTAGGCTTATTCTTGTCCAATTAGGGTTTTTAACCAATCTTGTGCATCCAATAAGTTTGTTTGTGTCATTGAATTAATATTTAGGTCATTTTCTTCCTCCCTAGGCATCATCTTGTCCAATTAGGGTTTTTAACCAATCTTTTGCATCCAATAGCTGTGTTTGTGTCATTGGATGATCAATTAGGCCCTTTTCATCCTCCATAGGCTTATTCTTGTCCAATTAGGGTTTTTAACCAATCTTGTGCATCCAATATGTTCATTAGTGTCATTGGATGATCAATTAGGTCATTTTCGTCCTCTCTAGGCATGTTCTTGTCCAACTAGGGTTTTTAACCAATCTTGTGCATCCAATAGGTGTGTTTGTGTCATTGGATGATCAATTAGGTCATTTTCGTCATCCGTAGGCTTATTCTTGTCGAATTAGGGTTTTTAACCAATCTTGTGCATCCAATAAGTTGAGTTGTGTCATTGGATTAACATTTAGGTCATTTTCGTTCTCCCTAGGCTTATTCTTGTCCAATTAGGGTTTGTAACCAATCTTGTGCATCCAATAGGTGTGTTTGTGTCATTGGATGATCAATTAGGTCATTTTCGTCATCCCTAGGCTTATTCTTGTCCAATTAGGGTTTTTAACCAATCTTGTGCATCCAATAAGTTCATTTGTGTCATTGGATTAACATTTAGGTCATTTTCGTCCTCCCTAGGCATATTCTTGTCCAATTACGGTTTTTAACCAATCTTGTGCATCCAATAGGTGTGTTTGATTCATTGGATGATCAATTAGGTTATTTTCGTCCTCCCTAGGTTTATTCTTGTCCAATTAGGGTTTTTAACCAATCTTGTGCATCCAATAAGTTGAGTTGTGTCATTGGATTAACATTTAGGTCATTTTCGTTCTCCCTAGGCTTATTCTTGTCCAATTAGGGTTTTTAACCAATCTTGTGCATCCAATAAGTTCATTTGTGTTATTCGATTAACATTTAGGTCATATTCGTCCTCCCTAGGCATATTCGTCCTCCCTAGGCATATTCTTGTCCAATTAGGGTTTTTAACCAATCTTGTGCATCCAATAGGTGTGTTTGTGTCATTGGATGATCAATTAGGTCATTTTCGTCCTCCCTAGGCATGTTCTTGTCCAACTAGGGTTTTTAACCAATTTTGTGCATCCAATAGGTGTGTTTGTGTCATTGGATGATCAATTAGGTCATTTTCGTCCTCCCTAGGCCTATTCTTGTCCAATTAGGCTTTTTAACCAATCTTGTGCATCCAATAAGTTGAGTTGTGTCATTGGATTAACATTTAGGTCATTTTCGTTCTTCCTAGGCTTATTCTTGTCCAATTAGGGTTTTTAACCAATCTTGTGCATCCAATAAGTTCATTTGTGTCATTGGATTAACATTTAGGTCATTTTCGTCCTCCCTAGGTATATTCTTGTCCAATTAGGGTTTTTAACCAATCTTGTGCATCCAATAGGTGGGTTTGTGTCATTGGATAATCAATTTAGGTCATTTTCGTCCTCCCTAGGCATATTCTTGTCGAATTAGGGTTTTTAACGAATCTTGTGCATCCAATAGGTGTGTTTGTGGCAATGGATGATCAATTAGGTCATTTTCGTCCTCCCTAGACTTATTCTTGTCCAATTATGGTTTTTAACCAATCTTGTGCATCCAATAGGTGTGTTTGTGTCATTGGATGATGAATTAGGTCATTTTCGTCCTCCCTAGGCATGTTCTTGTCCAACTAGGGTTTTTAACCAATCTTGTGCATCCAATAGGTGTGTTTGTGTCATTGGATGATCAATTAGGTCATTTTCGTCCTCCCTAGGCTTATTCTTGTCCAATTAGGGTTTTTAACCAATCATGTGCATGCAATATGTTTGTTTGTGTCATTGAATTAATATTTAGGTCATTTTCGTCCTCCCTCGGCATATTCTTGTCCAATTAGGGTTTTTAACCAATCTTGTGCATCCAATAGGTGTGTTTGTGTCATTGGATGATCAATTAGGTCATTTTTGTCCTCCCTAGGCTTATTCTTGTCCAATTAGGGTTTTTAACACATCTTGTGCATCCAATAGGTGTGTTTGTGTCATTGGATGATCAATTAGGTCATTTTCGTCCTCCCTAGGCTTATTCTTGTCCAATTAGGGTTTTTAACCAATCTTGTGCATCCAATAGGTGTGTTTGTGTCATTGGATGATCAATTAGGTCATTTTCGTCCTCCCTAGGATTATTCTTGTCCAATTAGGGTATTTAACTAATCTTGTGCATCCAATAAGTTCATTTGTGTCATTGGATGATCAATTAGGTCATTTTCGTCCTCCCTAGGCATATTCTTGTCCAATTAGGGTTTTTAACCAATCTTGTGCATCCAATAGGTGTGTTTGTGTCATTGGATGATCAATTAGGTCATTTTCGTCCTCCTTAGGCATATTCTTGTCCAATTAGGGTTTTTAACCAATCTTGTGCATCGAATAAGTTCATTTGTGTCATTGGATAATCAATTAGGTCATTTTCGTCCTCCCTAGGCATATTCTTGTCCAACTAGGGTTTTTAACCAATCTTGTGCATCCAATAGGTGTGTTTGTGTCATTGGATGATCAATTAGGTCATTTTCGTCCTCCCTAGGCTTATTCTTGTCCAATTAGCGTTTTTAACCAATCTTGTGCATCCAATAAGTTGAGTTGTGTCATTGGATTAACATTTAGGTCATATTCGTCCTCCCTAGGCTTATTCTTGTCCAATTAGGGTTTTTAACCAATTTGTGCATCCAATAGGTGTGTTTGTGTCATTGGATGATCAATTAGTTCATTTTCGTCCTCCCTAGGCTTTATCTTGTCCAATTAGGGTTTTTAACCAATCTTGTGTATCCAATAACTTTGTTTGTGTCATTGAATTAATATTTAGGTCATTTTCGTCCTCCCTAGGCATATTCTTGTCCAATTAGGGTTTTTAACCAATCTTGTGCATCCAATAGGTGTGTTTGTGTCATTGGATGATCAATTAGGTCATTTTCGTCCTCCCTAGGCTTATTCTTGTCCAATTAGGGTTTTTAATCAATCTTGTGCATCCAATTAGTTTCTTTGTGTCATTGAATTAATATTTAGGCCATTTTCATCCTCCCTAGGCATATTCTTGTCCAATTAGGGTTTTTAACCAATCTTGTGCATCCAATAGGTGTGTTTGTGTCATTGGATGATCAATTAGGTCATTTTCATCTTCCCTTGGCTTATTCTTGTCCAATTATGGTTTTTAACCAATCTTGTGCATCCAATAGGTGTGTTTGTGTCATTGGATGATCAATTAGGTCATTTTCGTCCTCCCTAGGCATATTCTTGTCCAATTAGGGTTTTTAACCAATCTTGTGCATCCAATAGGTGTGTTTGTGTCATTGGATGATCAATTAGGTCATTTTCGTCCTCCCTAGGCTTATTCTTGTCCAATTAGGGTTTTTAATCAATCTTGTGCATCCAATAAGTTCATTAGTGTCATTGGATGATCAATTAGGTCATTTTCGTCCTCCCTAGGCATGTTCTTGTCCAACTAGGGTTTTTAACCAATCTTGTGCATCCAATAGGTGTGTTTGTGTCATTGGATTATCAATTAGGTCATTTTCGTCCTCCCTAGGCATATTCTTGTCCAATTAGGGTTTTTAACCAATCTTCTGCATCCAATAGGTGTGTTTGTGTCATTGGATGATCAATTAGGTCATTTTCGTCGTACCTAGGCATATTCTTGTCCAGTTAGGGTTTTTAACCAATCTTGTGCATCCAATAGGTGTGTTTGTGTCATTGGATCATCAATTAGGTCATTTTCGTCCTCCCTAGGCTTATTCTTGTCCAATTAGGGTTTTTAACCAATCTTGTGCATCCAATAAGTTCATTAGTGTCATTGGATGATCAATTAGGTCATTTTCGTCCTCCCTAGGCATGTTCTTGTCCAACTAGGGTTTTTAACCAATCTTGTGCATCCAATAGGTGTGTTTGTGTCATTGGATGAACAATTAGGTCATTTTCGTCCTCCATAGGCTTATTCTTGTCCAATTAGGGTTTTTAACCAATCTTGTGCATCCAATAAGTTGAGTTGTGTCATTGGATTAACATTTAGGTCATTTTCGTTCTCCATAGGCTTATTCTTGTCCAATTAGGGTTTTTAACCAATCTTGTGCATCCAATAAGTTCATTTGTGTCATTGAATTAACATTTAGGTCATATCCGTCGTCCCTAGGCATATTCTTGTCCAATTTGGGTTTTTAACCAATCTTGTGCATCCAATAGGTGTGTTTGTGTCATTGGATGATCAATTAGGTCATTTTCGTCCTCCCTAGGCTTATTCTTGTCCAATTAGGGTTTTTAACCAATCTTGTGCATCCAATAAGTTCATTTGTGTCACTGGATTAACATTTAGGTCATATTCGTCCTCCCTAGGCATATTCTTGTCCAATTAGGGTTTTTAACCAATCTTGTGCATCCAATAGGTGTGTTTGTGTCATTGGATGATCAATTAGGTCATTTTCGTCCTCCATAGGCTTATTCTTGTCCAATTAGGGTTTTAACCAATCTTGTGCATCCAATAAGTTTGTTTGTGTCATTGAATTAATATTTAGGTCATTTTGGTCCTTCCTAGGCATATTCTTGTCCAATTAGGGTTTTTAGCCAATCTTGTGAATTCAATAGGTGTGTTTGTGTCATTGGATGATCAATTAGGTCATTTTCGTCCTCCCTAGGCATATTCTTGTCCAATTAGGGTTTTTAACCAATCTTGTGCATCCAATAGGTGTGTTTGTGTCATTGGATGATCAATTAGGTTATTTTCGTCCTCCCTAGGCTTATTCTTGTCCAATTAGGGTTTTTAACCAATCTTGTGCATCCAATAAGTTGAGTTGTGTCATTGGATTAACATTTAGGTCATTTTGATTCTTCCTAGGCTTATTCTTGTCGAATTAGGCTTTTAACCAATCTTGTGCATCCAATAAGTTCATTTGTGTCATTGGATTCACATTTAGGTCATTTTCGTCCTCCCTAGGCATATTCTTGTCCAATTAGGGTTTTTAACCAATCTTGTGCATCCAATAGGTGTGTTTATCTCATTGGATGATCAATTAGGTCACTTTGATCCTCCCTATGCTTATTCTTGTCCAATTAGGGTTTTTAACAAATCTTGTGCATCCAATAAGTTCATTTGTGTCATTGGATTAACATTTAGGTCATTTTCGTCCTCCCTAGGCATATTCTTGTCCAATTAGGGTTTTTAACCAATCTTGTGCATCCAATAGGTGTGTTTGTGTCATTGGATGATCAATTAGGTCATTTTCGTCCTCCCTAGGCTTATTCTTGTCCAATTAGGGTTTTTAACCAATCTTGTGCATCCAATAGGTGTGTTTTAGTCATTGGATGATCAATTAGGTCATTTTCGTCCTCCCTAGGCTTATTCTTTTCCAATTAGGGTTTTTAACCAATCTTGTGCATCCAATAGGTGTGTTTGTGTCATTGGATGATCAATTAGGTCATTTTTGTCCTCCCTAGGCTTATTCTTGTCCAATTAGGGTTTTTAACCAATCTTGTGCATCCAATAAGTTCATTTGTGTTATTGGATTAACATTTAGGTCATATTCGTCCTCCCTAGGCATATTCTTGTCCAATTAGGGTATTTAACCAATCTTGTGCATCCAATAGGTGTGTTTGTGTCATTGGATGATCAATTAGGGCATATTCGTCCTCCCTAGGCATATTCTTGTCCAATTAGGGTTTTTAACCAATCTTGTGCATCCAATAGGTGTGTTTGTGTCATTGGATGATCAATTAGGTCATTTTCGTCCTCCCTAGGCTTATTCTTGTCCAATTAGGGTTTTTAACCAATCTTTTGCATCCAGTAGGTGTGTTTGTGTCATTGGATGATCAATTAGGTCATTTTCGTCATCCCTAGGCTTATTCTTGTCCAATTAGGTTTTTTTAACCAATCTTGTGCATCCAATAAGTTCATTTGTGTCATTGGATGATCAATTAGTTCATTTTCGTCCTCCATTGGCATATTCTTGTCCAACTAGGGTTTTTAACCAATCTTGTGCATCCAATAGGTGTGTTTGTGTCATTGGATGATCAATTAGGTCATTTTAGTCCTCCTTAGGCTTATTCTTGTCCAATTAGGGTTTTTAACCAATCTTGTGCATCCAATAGGTGTGTTTGTGTCATTGGATGATCAATTAGGTCATTTTAGTCCTCCTTAGGCTTATTCATGTCCAATTAGGGTTTTTAACCAATCTTTTGCATCCAATAAGTTCATTTGTGTCATTGGATTAACATTTAGGTCATTTTCGTCCTCCCTAGGCATATTCTTGTCCAATTAGGGTTTTTAACCAATCTTGTGCATCCAATAGGTGTGTTTGTGTCATTGGATGATCAATTAGGTCATTTTCGTCCTCCCTAGGCATATTCTTGTCCAATTAGGGTTTTTAACCAATCTTGTGCATCCAATAGGTGTGTTTGTGTCATTGGATGATCAATTAGGTCATTTTCATCCACCCTAGTCATGTTCTTGTCCAACAAGGGTTTTTAACCAATTTTGTGCATCCAATAGGTGTGTTTGTGTTATTGGATGATCAATTAGGTCATTTTCGTCCTCCCTAGGCTTATTCTTGTCCAATTAGGGTTTTTAACCAATCTTGTGCATCCAATAAGTTCATTAGTGTCATTGGATGATCAATTAGGTCATTTTCGTCCTCCCTAGGCATGTTCTTGTCCAACTAGGGTTTTTAACCAATCTTGTGCATCCAATAGGTGTGTTTGTGTCATTGGATGATCAATTAGGTCATTTTCGTCCTCCCTAGGCTTATTCTTGTCCAATTTGGGTTTTTAACCAATCTCGTGCATCCAATAAGTTTGTTTGTGTCATTGAATTAATATTTAGGTCATTTTCGTCCTCCCTAGGCATATTCTTGTCCAATTAGGGTTTTTAACCAATCTTGTGCATCTAATAAGTTCATTAGTGTCATTGGATGATCAATTAGGTCATTTTCGTCCTCCCTAGGCTTATTCTTGTCCAATTATGGTTTTTAACCAATCTTGTGCATCCAATAGGTGTGTTTGTGTCATTGGATGATCAATTAGGTCATTTTCGTCCTCCCTAGGGATATTCTTGTCCAATTAGGATTTTTAACCAATCTTGTGCATCCAATAGGTGTGTTTGTGTCATTGGATGATCAATTAGGTCATTTTCGTCCTCTCTTGGCTTATTCTTGTCCAATTAGGGTTTTTAACCAATCTTGTGCATCCAATAAGTTCATTTGTGTTATTGGATTAACATTTAGGTCATATTCGTCCTCCCTAGGCATATTCTTGTCCAATTAGGGTTTTTAACCAATCTTGTGCATCCAATAGGTGTGTTTGTGTCATTGGATGATCAATTAGGTCATATTCGTCCTCCCTAGGCTTATTCTTGTCCAATTAGGGTTTTTAACCAATCTTGTGCATCCAATAAGTTGAGTTGTGTCATTGGATTAACATTTAGGTCATTTTCATTCTCCCTAGGCTTATTTTTGTCCAATTAGGTTTTTAACCAATCTTGTGCATCCAATAAGTTCATTTGTTTCATTGGATTCACATTTAGGTCATTTTTGTCCTCCCTAGGCATATTCTTGTCCAATTAAGGTTTTTAACCAATCTTGTGCATCCAATAAGTTGAGTTGTGTCATTGGATTAACATTTAGCTCATTTTCGTTCTCCCTAGGCTTATTCTTGTCCAATTATGGTTTTTAACCAATCTTGTACATCCAATAAGTTCATTTGTGTTATTGGATTAACATTTAGGTCATATTCGTCCTCCCTAGGCATATTCTTGTCCATTTAGGGTTTTTAACCAATCTTGTGCATCCAATAGGTGTGTTTGTGTCATTGGATGATCAATTAGGTCATTTTCGTCCTCCTTAGGCATATTCTTGTCCAGTTAGGGTTTTTAACCAATGTTGTGCATCCAATAGGAGTGTTTGTGTCATTGGATGATCAATTAGGTCATTTTCGTCCTCCCTAGGCTTATTCTTGTCCAATAAGGGTTTTTAACCAATCTTGTGCATCCAATAGGTGTGTTTCTGTCATTGGATGATCAATTAGGTCATTTTCGTCCTCCCTAGGCTTATTCTTGTCCAATTAGGGTTTTTAACCAATCTTGTGCATCCAATAAGTTCATTTGTGTCATTGGATTAACATTTAGGTCATTTTTGTCCTCCCTAGGCATATTCTTGTCCAATTAGGGTTTTTAACCAATCTTGTGCATCCAATAGGTGTGTTTGTGTCATTGGATAATCAATTTAGGTCATTTTCGTCCTCCCTAGGCATATTCTTGTGGAATTAGGGTTTTTAACGAATCTTGTGCATCCAATAGGTGTGTTTGTGGGAATGGATGATCAATTAGGTCATTTTCGTCCTCCCTAGGCTTATTCTTGTCCAATTAGGGTTTTTAACCAATCTTGTGCATCCAATAGGTGTGTTTGTGTCATTGGATGATCAATTAGGTCATTTTTGTCCTCCCTAGGCTTATTCTTGCCCAATTAGGGTTTTTAACCAATCTTGTGCATCAATTAAGTTGAGTTGTGTCATTGGATTAGCATTTAGGTCACTTTCGTCCTCCCTAGGCTTATTCTTGTCCAATTAGGGTTTTTAACCAATCTTGTGCATCCAATAAGTTCATTTGTGTCATTGGATTAAAATTTAGGTCATTTTTGTCCTCCCTAGGCATATTCTTGTCCAATTAGGGTTTTTAACCAATCTTGTGCATCCAATAGGTGTGTTTGTGTCATTGGATGATCAATTAGGTTATTTTCGTCCTCCCTAGGCTTATTCTTGTCGAATTAGGGTTTTTAACCAATCTTGTGCATCCAATAAGTTGAGTTGTGTCATTGGATTATCATTTAGGTCATTTTCGTTCTCCCTAGGCTTATTCTTGTCCAATTAGGGTTTTTAACCAATCTTGTGCATCCAATAAGTTCATTTGTGTTATTGGATTAACATTTAGGTCATATTCGTCCTCCCTAGGCATATTCTTGTCCAATTAGGGTTT
>JBBPBR010001034.1:0-32956 GCA_037974775.1 Cicer pinnatifidum
CAATAAGTTGAGTTGTGTTATTGGATTATCATTTAGGTCATTTTCGTTCTCCCTAGGCTTATTCTTGTCCAATTAGGGTTTTTAACCAATCTTGTGCATCCAATAAGTTCATTTGTGTTATTGGATTAACATTTAGGTCATATTCGTCCTCCCTAGGCATATTCTTGTCCAATTAGGGTTTTTAACCAATCTTGTGCATCTAATAGGTGTGTTTATGTCATTGGATGATCAATTAGGTCATTTTCGTCCTCCCTAGGCATATTCTTGTCCAATTAGGGTTTTTAACCAATCTTGTGCATCCAATAGGTGTGTTTGTGTAATTGGATGATCAATTAGGTGATTTTCGTCCTCCCTAGGCTTATTCTTGTCCAATTAGGGTTTTTAACCAATCTTGTGCATCCAATAAGTTGAGTTGTGTCATTGGATTAACATTTAGGTCATTTTCATTCTCCCTAGGCTTATTTTTGTCCAATTAGGTTTTTAACCAATCTTGTGCATCCAATGAGTTCATTTGTTTCATTGGATTCACATTTAGGTCATTTTTGTCCTCCCTAGGCATATTCTTGTCCAATTAGGGTTTTTAACCAATCTTGTGCATCCAATAAGTTGAGTTGTGTCATTGGATTAACATTTAGCTCATTTTCGTTCTCCCTAGGCTTATTCTTGTCCAATTATGGTTTTTAACCAATCTTGTGCATCCAATAAGTTCATTTGTGTTATTGGATTAACATTTAGGTCATATTCGTCCTCCCTAGGCATATTCTTGTCCATTTAGGGTTTTTAACCAATCTTGTGCATCCAATAGGTGTGTTTGTGTCATTGGATGATCAATTAGGTCATTTTCGTCCTCCCTAGGCATATTCTTGTCCAGTTAGGGTTTTTAACCAATGTTGTGTATCCAATAGGTGTGTTTCTGTCATTGGATGATCAATTAGGTCATTTTCGTCCTCCCTAGGCTTATTCTTGTCCAATTAGGGTTTTTAACCAATCTTGTGCATCCAATAAGTTCATTTGTGTCATTGGATTAACACTTAGGTCATTTTCGTCCTCCCTAGGCATATTCTTGTCCAATTAGGGTTTTTAACCAATCTTGTGCATCCAATAGGTGTGTTTGTGTCATTGGATGATCAATTAGGTCATTTTCGTCCTCCCTAGGCTTATTCTTGTCCAATTAGGGTTTTTAACCAATCTTGTGCATCCAATAAGTTCATTTGTGTCATTGGATTAACATTTAGGTCATTTTCGTCCTCCCTAGGCATCTTCTTGTCCAATTAGGGTTTTTAACCAATCTTGTGTATCCAATAGGTGTGTTTGTGTAATTGGATGATCAATTAGGTCATTTTCGTCCTCCCTATGCTTATTCTTGTCCAATTAGGGTTTTTAACCAATCTTGTGCATCCAATAAGTTCATTTGTGTCATTGGATGATCAATTAGGTCATTTTCGTCCTCCCTAGGCTTATTCTTGTCCAATTAGAGTTTTTAACCAATCTTGTGCATCCAATAACTTTGTTTGTGTCATTGAATTAATATTTAGGTCATTTTCGTCCTCCCTAAGCATATTGTTGCCCAATTAGGGTTTTTAACCAATCTTGTGCATCCAATAGGTGTGTTTGTGTCATTGGATGATCAATTAGGTCATTTTCATCCTCCCTAGGCTAATTCTTGTCCAATTAGGGTTTTTAACCAATCATGTGCATCCAATAGGTGTGTTTGTGTCATTGGATGATCAATTAGGTCATTTTCGTCCTCTCTAGGCATATTCTTGTCCAATTAGGGTTTTTAACCAATCTTGTGCATCCAATAGGTGTGTTTGTGTCATTGGATGATCAATTAGGTCATTTTCGTCCTCCATAGGCCTATTCTTGTCCAATTAGGGTTTTTAACCAATCTTGTGCATCCAATAAGTTGAGTTGTGTCATTGGATTAACATTTAGGTCATTTTCGTCCTCCCTAGGCTTATTCTTGTCCAATTAGGGTTTTTAACCAATCTTGTGCATCCAATAAGTTGAGTTGTGTCATTGGATTAACATTTAGGTCATTTTCGTCCTCGCTAGGCATATTCTTGTCCAATTAGGGTTTTTAACCAATCTTGTGCATCCAATAGGTGTGTTTGTGTCATTGGATGATCAATTAGGTTATTTTCGTCCTCCCTAGGCTTATTCTTGTCCAATTAGGGTTTTTAACCAATCTTGTGCATCCAATAAGTTGAGTTGTGTTATTGGATTATCATTTAGGTCATTTTCGTTCTCCCTAGGCTTATTCTTGTCCAATTAGGGTTTTTAACCAATCTTGTGCATCCAATAAGTTCATTTGTGTTATTGGATTAACATTTAGGTCATATTCGTCCTCCCTAGGCATATTCTTGTCCAATTAGGGTTTTTAACCAATCTTGTGCATCTAATAGGTGTGTTTATGTCATTGGATGATCAATTAGGTCATTTTCGTCCTCCCTAGGCATATTCTTGTCCAATTAGGGTTTTTAACCAATCTTGTGCATCCAATAGGTGTGTTTGTGTCATTGGATGATCAATTAGGTCATTTTCGTCCTCCCTAGGCTTATTCTTGTCCAATTAGGCTTTTTAACCAATCTTGTGCATCCAATAAGTTGAGTTGTGTCATTGGATTAACATTTAGGTCGTTTTCGTTCTTCCTAGGCTTATTCTTGTCCAATTAGGGGTTTTTACCAATCTTGTGCATCCAATAAGTTCATTTGTGTCATTGGATTAACATTTAGGTCATTTTCGTCCTCCCTAGGTATATTCTTGTCCAATTAGGGTTTTTAACCAATCTTGTGCATCCAATAGGTGTGTTTGTGTCATTGGATAATCAATTTAGGTCATTTTTGTCCTCCCTAGGCATATTCTTGTCCAATTAGGGTTTTTAACCAATCTTGTGCATCCAATAGGTGTGTTTGTGGCAATGGATGATCAATTAGGTCATTTTCATCCTCCCTAGGCTTATTCTTGTCCAATTAGGGTTTTTAACCAATCTTGTGCATCCAATAGGTGTGTTTGTGTCATTGGATGATCAATTAGGTCATTTTCGTCCTCCCTAGGCTTATTCTTGTCCAATTAGGGTTTTTAACCAATCTTGTGCATCCAATAAGTTCATTTGTGTCATTGGATTAACATTTAGGTCATTTTCGTCCTCCCTAGGCATACTCTTGTCCAATTAGGCTTTTTAACCAATCTTGTGCATCTAATAGGTGTGTTTGTGTCATTGGATGATCAATTAGGTTATTTTCGTCCTCCCTAGGCTTATTCTTGTCCAATTATGGTTTTTAACTAATCTTGTGCATCCAATAGGTGTGTTTGTGTCATTGGATGATCAATTAGGTCATTTTCGTCCTCCCTAGGCTTATTCTTGTCCAATTAGGGTTTTTAACCAATCTTGTGCATCCAATAGGTGTGTTTGTGTCATTGGATGATCAATTAGGTCATTTTCGTCCTCCCTAGGCTTATTCTTGTCCAATTAGGGTTTTTAACAAATCTTGTGCATCCAATAAGTTCATTTGTGTCATTGGATGATCAATTAGGTCATTTTCGTCCTCCCAAGGCATATTCTTGTCCTACTAGGGTTTTTAACCAATCTTGTGCATCCAATAAGTTCATTTGTGTCATTGGATGATCAATTAGGTCATTTTCGTCCTCCCTAGGCATATTCTTGTCCAACTAGGGTTTTTAACCAATCTTGTGCATCCAATAGGTGTGTTTGTGTCATTGGATGATCAATTAGGTCATTTTCGTCCTCCCTAGGCTTATTCTTGTCCAATTAGGGTTTTTAACCAATCTTGTGCATCCAATAGGTGTGTTTGTGTCATTGGGTGATCAATTAGGTCATATTCGTCCTCCATAGGCATATTCTTGTCCAATTAGGGTTTTTAACCAATCTTGTGCATCCAATAGGTGTGTCTGTGTCATTGGATGATCAATTAGGTCATTTTCGTCCTCCCTAGGCATATTCTTGTCCAATTAGGGTTTTTAACCTATCTTGTGCATCCAATAGGTGTGTTTGTGTCATTGGATGATCAATTAGGTCATTTTCATCCTCCCTAGGCTTATTCTTGTCCAATTAGGGTTTTTAACCAATCTTGTGCATCCAATAAGTTCATTAGTGTCATTGGATGATCAATTAGGTCATTTTCGTCCTCCCTAGGCATGTTCTTGTCCAACTTGGGTTTTTAACCAATCTTGTGCATCCAATAGGTGTGTTTGTGTCATTGGATGATCAATTAGGTCATTTTCGTCCTCCCTAGGCTTATTCTTGTCCAATAAGGGTTTTTAACCAATCTTGTGCATCCAATAGGTGTGTTTCTGTCATTGGATGATCAATTAGGTCATTTTCGTCCTCCCTAGGCTTATTCTTGTCCAATTAGGGTTTTTAACCAATCTTGTGCATCCAATAAGTTCATTTGTGTCATTGGATTAACATTTAGGTCATTTTCGTCCTCCCTAGGCATATTCTTGTCCAATTAGGGTTTTTAACCAATCTTGTGCATCCAATAAGTTTGTTTATGTCATTGGATGATCAATTAGGTCATTTTCGTCCTCCCTAGGCATATTCTTGTCCAACTAGGGTTTTTAACCAATCTTGTGCATCCAATAGGTGTGTTTGTGTCATTGGATGATCAATTAGGTCATTTTCGTCCTCCCTAGGGATATTCTTGTCCAATTAGGATTTTTAACCAATCTTGTGCATCCAATAGGTGTGTTTGTGTCATTGGATGATCAATTAGGTCATTTTCGTCCTCTCTTGGCTTATTCTTGTCCAATTAGGGTTTTTAACCAATCTTGTGCATCCAATAAGTTCATTTGTGTTATTGGATTAACATTTAGGTCATATTCGTCCTCCCTAGGCATATTCTTGTCCAATTAGGGTTTTTAACCAATCTTGTGCATCCAATAGGTGTGTTTGTGTCATTGGATGATCAATTAGGTCATATTCGTCCTCCCTAGGCTTATTCTTGTCCAATTAGGGTTTTTAACCAATCTTGTGCATCCAATAAGTTGAGTTGTGTCATTGGATTAACATTTAGGTCATTTTCATTCTCCCTAGGCTTATTTTTGTCCAATTAGGTTTTTAACCAATCTTGTGCATCCAATAAGTTCATTTGTTTCATTGGATTCACATTTAGGTCATTTTTGTCCTCCCTAGGCATATTCTTGTCCAATTAAGGTTTTTAACCAATCTTGTGCATCCAATAAGTTGAGTTGTGTCATTGGATTAACATTTAGCTCATTTTCGTTCTCCCTAGGCTTATTCTTGTCCAATTATGGTTTTTAACCAATCTTGTACATCCAATAAGTTCATTTGTGTTATTGGATTAACATTTAGGTCATATTCGTCCTCCCTAGGCATATTCTTGTCCATTTAGGGTTTTTAACCAATCTTGTGCATCCAATAGGTGTGTTTGTGTCATTGGATGATCAATTAGGTCATTTTCGTCCTCCTTAGGCATATTCTTGTCCAGTTAGGGTTTTTAACCAATGTTGTGCATCCAATAGGAGTGTTTGTGTCATTGGATGATCAATTAGGTCATTTTCGTCCTCCCTAGGCTTATTCTTGTCCAATAAGGGTTTTTAACCAATCTTGTGCATCCAATAGGTGTGTTTCTGTCATTGGATGATCAATTAGGTCATTTTCGTCCTCCCTAGGCTTATTCTTGTCCAATTAGGGTTTTTAACCAATCTTGTGCATCCAATAAGTTCATTTGTGTCATTGGATTAACATTTAGGTCATTTTTGTCCTCCCTAGGCATATTCTTGTCCAATTAGGGTTTTTAACCAATCTTGTGCATCCAATAGGTGTGTTTGTGTCATTGGATAATCAATTTAGGTCATTTTCGTCCTCCCTAGGCATATTCTTGTCGAATTAGGGTTTTTAACGAATCTTGTGCATCCAATAGGTGTGTTTGTGGGAATGGATGATCAATTAGGTCATTTTCGTCCTCCCTAGGCTTATTCTTGTCCAATTAGGGTTTTTAACCAATCTTGTGCATCCAATAGGTGTGTTTGTGTCATTGGATGTTCAATTAGGTCATTTTTGTCCTCCCTAGGCTTATTCTTGCCCAATTAGGGTTTTTAACCAATCTTGTGCATCAATTAAGTTGAGTTGTGTCATTGGATTAGCATTTAGGTCACTTTCGTCCTCCCTAGGCTTATTCTTGTCCAATTAGGGTTTTTAACCAATCTTGTGCATCCAATAAGTTCATTTGTGTCATTGGATTAACATTTAGGTCATTTTTGTCCTCCCTAGGCATATTCTTGTCCAATTAGGGTTTTTAACCAATCTTGTGCATCCAATAGGTGTGTTTGTGTCATTGGATGATCAATTAGGTTATTTTCGTCCTCCCTAGGCTTATTCTTGTCCAATTAGGGTTTTTAACCAATCTTGTGCATCCAATAAGTTGAGTTGTGTCATTGGATTAACATTTAGGTCATTTTCGTTCTCCCTAGGCTTATTCTTGTCCAATTAGGGTTTTTAACAAATCTTGTGCATCGAATAAGTTCATTTGTGTTATTGGATTAACATTTAGGTCATATTCGTCCTCCATAGGCATATTCTTGACCAATTAGGATTTTTAACCAATCTTGTGCATCCAATAGGTGTGTTTATGTCATTGTATGATCAATTAGGTAATTTTCGTCCTCCCTAGGCATATTCTTGTCCAATTAGGGTTTTTAACCAATCTTGTGCATCCAATAGGTGTGTTTGTGTCATTGGATGATCAATTAGGTCATTTTCGTCCTCCCAAGGCTTATTCTTGTCCAATTAGGGTTTTTAACCAATCTTGTGCATCCAATAAGTTGAGTTGTGTCATTGGATTAACATTTAGGTCATTTTCATTCTCCCTAGGCTTATTCTTGTCCAATTAGGTTTTTAACCAATCTTGTGCATCCAATAAGTTCATTTGTTTCATTGGATTCACATTTAGGTCATTTTCGTCCTCCCTAGGCATATTCTTGTCCAATTAGGGTTTTTAACCAATCTTGTGCATCCAATAAGTTGAGTTGTGTCATTGGATTAACATTTAGCTCATTTTCGTTCTCCCTAGGCTTATTCTTGTCCAATTATGGTTTTTAACCAATCTTGTGCATCCAATAAGTTCATTTGTGTTATTGGATTAACATTTAGGTCATATTCGTCCTCCCTAGGCATATTCTTGTCAAATTAGGGTTTTTAACCAATCTTGTGCATCCAATAGGTGTGTTTGTGTCATTGGATGATCAATTAGGTCATTTTCGTCCTCCCTAGGCATATTCTTGTCCAGTTAGGGTTTTTAACCAATCTTGTGCATCCAATAAGTTGAGTTGTGGCATTGGATTAACATTTAGGTCATTTTCATTCTCCCTAGGCTTATTCTTGTCCAATTAGGGTTTTTAACCAATCTTGTGCATCCAATAACTTTGTTTGTGTCATTGAATTAATATTTAGGTCATTTTCGTCCTCCCTAGGCATATTCTTGTCCAATTAGGGTTTTTAACCAATCTTGTGCATCCAATAGGTGTGTTTGTGTCATTGGATGATCAATTAGGTCATTTTCGTCCTCCCTAGGCTTATTCTTGTCCAATTAGGGTTTTTAACCAATCTTGTGCATCCAATAAGTTGAGTTGTGTCATTGGATTAACATTTAGGTCATTTTCGTTCTCCCTAGGCTTATTCTTGTCCAATTAGGGTTTTTAACCAATTTTGTGCATCCAATAAGTTGATTTGTGTTATTGGATTAACATTTAGGTCATATTCGTCCTCCCTAGGCATATTCTTGTCCAATTAGGGTTTTAACCAATCTTGTGCATCCAATAGGTGTGTTTGTGTCATTGGATGATCAATTAGGTCATTTTCGTCCTCCCTAGGCATATTCTTGTCCAGTTAGGGTTTTTAACCAATCTTGTGCATCCAATAAGTTTAGTTGTGTCATTGGATTAACATTTAGGTCATTTTCGTTCTCCCTAGGCTTATTCTTGACCAATTAGGGTTTTTAACCAATTTTGTGCATCCAATAAGTTCATTTGTGTTATTGGATTAACATTTAGGTCATATTCGTCCTCCCTAGGCATATTCTTGTCAAATTAGGGTTTTAACCAATCTTGTGCATCCAATAGGTGTGTTTGTGTCATTGAATGATCAATTAGGTCATTTTCGTCCTCCCTAGGCTTATTCTTGTCCAACTAGGGTTTTTAACCAATCTTGTGCCTCCAATAGGTGTGTTTGTGTCATTGGATGATCAATTAGGTCATTTTCGTCCTCCCTAGGCTTATTCTTGTCCAATTAGGGTTTTTAACCAATCTTGTGCATCCAATAAGTTGAGTTGTGTCATTGGATTAACATTTAGGTCATTTTCGTTCTCCCTAGGCTTATTCTTGTCCAATTAGGGTTTTTAACCAATCTTGTGCATCCAATAAGTTCATTTGTGTTATTGGATTAACATTTAGGTCATATTCGTCCTCCCTAGGCATATTCTAGTCCAATTAGGCTTTTTAACCAATCTTGTGCATCCAATAGGTGTGTTTGTGTCATTGGATGATCAATTAGGTCATTTTCGTCCTCCTTAGGCTTATTCCTATCCAATTAGGGTTTTTAACCAATCTTGTGCATCCAATAAGTTTGTTTGTGTCATTGAATTAATATTTAGGTCATTTTCGTCCTCCCTAGGCATATTCTTGTCCAATTAGGGTTTTTAACCAATCTTGTGCATCCAATAGGTGTGTTTGTGTCATTGGATGATCAATTAGGTCATTTTCGTCCTCCCTAGGCATATTCTTGTCCAATTAGGGTTTTTAACCAATCTTGTGCATCCAATAAGTTCATTTGTGTCATTTGATGATCAATTAGGTCATTTTCGTCCTCCCTAGGCTTATTCTTTCCCAATTAGGGTTTTTAACCAATCTTGTGCATCCAATAGGTGTGTTTGTGTCATTGGATGATCAATTAGGTCATTTTCGTCCTCCCTAGGCTTATTCTTGTCCAATTAGGGTTTTTAACCAATCTTGTGCATCCAATAAGTTCATTTGTGTCATTGGATTAACATTTAGGTCATTTTCGTCCTGCCTAGGCATATTCTTGTCCAATTAGGGTTTTTAACCGATCTTATGCATCCAATAGGTGTGTTTGTGTCATTGGATGATCAATTAGGTCATTTTCGTCCTCCCTAGGCATATTCTTGTCCAATTAGGGTTTTTAACCAATCTTGTGCATCCAATAGGTGTGTTTGTGTCATTGGATGATCAATTAGGTCATTTTCGTCCTCCCTAGGCTTATTCTTGTCCAATTAGGGTTTTTAACCAATCTTGTGCATCCAATAAGTTGAGTTGTGTCATTGGATTAACATTTAGCTCATTTTCGTCATCCCTAGGTTTATTCTTGTCCAATTAGGGTTTTTAATCAATCTTGTGTATCCAATAGCTGTGTTTGTGGCAATGGATGATCAATTAGGTCATTTTCGTCCTCCCTAGGCTTATTCTTGTCCAATTTTGGTTTTTAACCAATCTTGTGCATCCAATAGGTGTGTTTGTGTCATTGGATGATTAATTAGGTCATTTTCGTCCTCCCTAGGCATATTCTTGTCCAATTAGGGTTTTTAACCAATCTTGTGCATCCAATAGGTGTGTTGTGTCATTGGATTAACATTTAGGTCATTTTCGTCATCCCTAGGATTATTCTTGTCTAATTAGGGTTTTTAACAAATCTTGTTCATCCAATAAGGTCATTTGTGTCATTGGATGATCAATTAGGTCATTTTCGTCCTCCCTAGGCATATTCTTGTCCAATTAGGGTTTTTAACCAATCTTGTGCATCCAATAGGTGTGTTTGTGTCATTGGATGATCAATTAGGTCATTTTCGTCCTCCCTAGGCTTATTCTTGTCCAATTAGGGTTTTTAACCAATCTTGTGCATCCAATAAGTTCATTTGTGTCATTGGATTAACATTTAGATCATTTTCGTCCTGCCTAGGCATATTCTTGTCCAATTAGGGTTTTTAACCAATCTTGTGCATCCAATAGGTGTGTTTGTGTCATTGGATGATCAATTAGGTTATTTTCGTCCTCCCTAGGCTTATTCTTGTCCAATTAGGGTTTTTAACCAATCTTGTGCATCCAATAGGTGTGTTTGTGTCATTGGATGACCAATTAGGTCATTTTCGTCCTCCCTAGGCATATTCTTGTCCAATTAGGGTTTTTAACCAATCTTGTGCATCCAATAGGTGTGTTTGTGTCATTGGATGATCAATTAGGTCATTTTCGTCCTCCCTAGGCTTATTCTTGTCCAATTAGGGTTTTTAACCAATCTTGTGCATCCAATAGGTGTGTTTGTGGCAATGGATGATTAATTAGGTCATTTTCGTCCTCCCTAGGCTTATTCTTGTCCAATTAGGGTTTTTAACCAATCTTGTGCATCCAATAGGTGTGTTTGTGGCAATGGATGATCAATTAGGTCATTTTCGTCCTCCCTAGGCTTATTCTTGTCCAACTAGGGTTTTTAACCAATCTTGTGCATCCAATAGGTGTGTTTGTGTCATTGCACGATCAATTAGGTCATTTTCGTCCTCCCTAGGCTTATTCTTGTCCAATTAGGGTTTTTAACCAATCTTGTGCATCCAATAAGTTCATTTGTGTCATTGGATTAACATTTAGGTCATTTTCGTCCTCCCTAGGCATATTCTTGTCCAATTAGGGTTTTTAACCAATCTTGTGCATCCAATAGGTGTGTTTGTGTCATTGGATGATCAATTAGGTCATTTACGTCCTCCCTAGGCTTATTCTTGTCCAATTAGGGTTTTTAACCAATCTTGTGCATCCAATAACTTTGTTTGTGTCATTAAATTAATATTTAGGTCATTTTCGTCCTCCCTAGGCATATTCTTGTCCAATTAGGGGTTTTAACCAATCTTGTGCATCCAATAGGTTTGTTTGTGTCATTGGATGATCAATTAGGTCATTTTCGTCCTCCCTAGGCATATTCTTGTCCAATTAGGGTTTTTAACCAATCTTGTGCATCCAATAGGTGTGTTTGTGTCATTGGATGATCAATTAGGTCATTTTCGTCCTCCCTAGGCTTATTCTTGTCCAATTAGGGTTTTTAACCAATCTTGTGCATCCAATAGGTGTGTTTGTGTCATTGGATGATCAATTAGGTCATTTTCGTCCTCCCTAGGATTATTCTTGTCCAATTAGGGTATTTAACTAATCTTGTGCATCCAATAAGTTCATTTGTGTCATTGGATGATCAATTAGGTCATTTTCGTCCTCCCTAGGCATATTCTTGTCCAATTAGGGTTTTTAACCAATCTTGTGCATCCAATAGGTGTGTTTGTGTCATTGGATGATCAATTAGGTCATTTTCGTCCTCCTTAGGCATATTCTTGTCCAATTAGGGTTTTTAACCAATCTTGTGCATCGAATAAGTTCATTTGTGTCATTGGATGATCAATTAGGTCATTTTCGTCCTCCCTAGGCATATTCTTGTCCAACTAGGGTTTTTAACCAATCTTGTGCATCCAATAGGTGTGTTTGTGTCATTGGATGATCAATTAGGTCATTTTCGTCCTCCCTAGGCTTATTCTTGTCCAATTAGGGTTTTTAACCAATCTTGTGCATCCAATAAGTTGAGTTGTGTCATTGGATTAACATTTAGGTCATTTTCGTTCTCCCTAGGCTTATTCTTGTCCAATTAGGGTTATTAACCAATCTTGTGCATCCAATAAGTTCATTTGTGTTATTCGATTAACATTTATGTCATATTTGTCCTCCCTAGGCATATTCTTGTCCAATTAGGGTTTTTAACCAATCTTGTGCATCCAATAGGTGTGTTTGTGTCATTGGATGATCAATTAGGTCATTTTCGTCCTCCCTAGGCTTATTCTTGTCCAGTTAGGGTTTTTAACCAATCTTGTGCATCCAATAAGTTTGTTTGTGTCATTAAATTAATATTTAGGTCATTTTCGTCCTCCCTAGGCATATTCTTGTCCAATTAGGGTTTTTAACCAATCTTGTGCATCCAATAGGTGTGTTTGTGTCATTGGATGATAAATTAGGTCATTTTCGTCCTCCCTAGGCATGTTCTTGTCCAACTAGGGTTTTTAACCAATTTTGTGCATCCAATAGGTGTGTTTGTGTCGTTGGATGATCAATTAGGTCATTTTCGTCCTCCCTAGGCTTATTCTTGTCCAATTAGGCATTTAAACCAATCTTGTGCATCCAATAAGTTGAGTTGTGTCATTGGATTAACATTTATGTCATTTTCGTTCTTCCTAGGCTTATTCTTGTCCAATTAGGGGTTTTTACCAATCTTGTGCATCCAATAAGTTCATTTGTGTCATTGGATTAACATTTAGGTCATTTTCGTCCTCCCTAGGTATATTCTTGTCCAATTAGGGTTTTTAACCAATCTTGTGCATCCAATAGGTGTGTTTGTGTTATTGGATAATCAATTTAGGTCATTTTCGTCCTCCCTAGGCATATTCTTGTCGAATTAGGGTTTTTAACGAATCTTGTGCAGCCAATAGGTGTGTTTGTGGCAATGGATGATCAATTAGGTCATTTTCGTCCTCCCTAGGCATATTCTTGTCCAGTTAGGGTTTTTAACCAATGTTGTGCATCCAATAGGAGTGTTTGTGTCATTGGATGATCAATTAGGTCATTTTCGTCCTCCCTAGGCTTATTCTTGTCCAATAAGGGTTTTTAACCAATCTTGTGCATCCAATAGGTGTGTTTCTGTCATTGGATGATCAATTAGGTCATTTTCGTCCTCCCTAGGCTTATTCTTGTCCAATTAGGGTTTTTAACCAATCTTGTGCATCCAATAAGTTCATTTGTGTCATTGGATTAACATTTAGGTCATTTTTGTCCTCCCTAGGCATATTCTTGTCCATTTAGGGTTTTTAACCAATCTTGTGCATCCAATAGGTGTGTTTGTGTCATTGGATGATCAATTAGGTCATTTTCGTCCTCCCTAGGCATATTCTTGTCCAATTAGGGTTTTTAACCAATCTTGTGCATCCAATAGGTGTATTTGTGTCATTGGATGATCAATTAGGTCATTTTCGTCCTCCCCAGGCATATTCTTGTCCAATTAGGGTTTTTAACCAATCTTGTGCATCCAATAAGTTTGTTTGTTTCATTGAATTAATATTTAGGTCATTTTCGTCCTCCCTAGGCATATTCTTGTCCAATTAGGGTTTTTAACCAATCTTGTGCATCCAATAGGTGTGTTTGTGTCATTGGATGATCAATTAGGTCATTTTCGTCCTCCCTAGGCTTATTCTCGTCCAATTAGGGTTTTTAACCAATCTTGTGCATCCAATAAGTTCATTTGTGTCATTGGATTAACATTTAGGTCATTTTCGTCCTCCCTAGGCATATTCTTGTCCAATTAGGGTTTTTAACCAATCTTGTGCATTCAATAGGTGTGTTTGTGTCATTGGATGATCAATTAGGTTATTTTCGTCCTACCTAGGCTTATTCTTGTCCAATTAGGGTTTTTAACCAATCTTGTGCATCCAATAAGTACATTTGTGTCATTGGATTAACATTTAGGTCATTTTCGTCCTCCGTAGGCATATTCTTGTCCAATTAGGGTTTTTAACCAATCTTGTGCATCCAATAGGTGTGTTTGTGTCATTGGATGATCAATTAGGTCATTTTCATCCTTCCTAGGCTTCTTCTTGTCCAATTAGGGTTTTTAACCAATCTTGTGCATCCAATAACTTTGTTTGTGTCATTGAATTAATATTTAGGTCATTTTCGTCCTCCCTAGGCATATTCTTGTCCAACTAGGGTTTTTAACCAATCTTGTGCATCCAATAGGTGTGTTTGTGTCATTGGATGATCAATTAGGTCATTTTCGTCCTCCCTAGGCTTATTCTTGTCCAATTAGGGTTTTTAACCAATCTTGTGCATCCAATAAGTTCATTTGTGTCATAGGATTAACAGTTAGGTTATTTTCGTCCTCCCTAGGCATATTCTTGTCCAATTAAGGTTTTTAACCAATCTTGTGCTTCCAATAGGTGTGTTTGTGTCATTGGATGATCAATTAGGTCATTTTCGTCCTCCCTAGGCTTATTCTTGTCCAATTAGGGTTTTTAACCAATCTTGTGCATGCAATAAGTTCATTTGTGTCATTGGGTGATCAATTAGGTCATTTTCGTCCTCCCTAGGCATATTCTTTTCCAACTAGGGTTTTAAACCAATCTTGTGCATCTAATAGGTGTGTTTGTGTCATTGGATGATCAATTAGGTCATTTTCGTCCTCCCTAGGCTTATTCTTGTCCTATTAGGGTTTTCAACAAATCTTGTGCATCCAATAAGTTCATTTGTGTCATTGGATGATCAATTAGGTCATTTTCGTCCTCCCTAGGCATATTCTTGTCCAATTAGGGTTTTTAACCAATCTTGTGCTTCCAATAGGTGTGTTTGTGTCATTGGATGATCAATTAGGTCATTTTCGTCCTCCCTAGGCTTATTCTTGTCCAATTAGGGTTTTTAACCAATCTTGTGCATCCAATAAGTTCATTTGTGTCATTGGATTAACATTTAGGTCATTTTTGTCCTCCCTAGGCATATTCTTGTCCAATTAGGGTTTTTATCCAATCTTGTGCTTCCAATAGGTGTGTTTGTGTCATTGGATGATCAATTAGGTCATTTTCGTCCTCCCTAGGCTTATTCTTGTCCAATTAGGGTTTTTAACCAATCTTGTGCTTCCAATAGGTGTGTTTGTGTCATTGGATGATCAATTAGGTCATTTTCATCCTCCCTAGGCATATTCTTGTCCAATTAGGGTTTTTAACCAATCTTGTTCATCCGATAGGTGTGTTTTTGTCATTGGATGATCAATTAGGTCATTTTCGTCCTCCCTAGGTTTATTGTTGTCCAATTAGGGTTTTTAACCAATCTTGTGCATCCAATAAGTTCATTTGTGTCATTGGATTAACATTTAGGTCATTTTCGTCCTCCCTAGGCATATTCTTGTCCAATTAGGGTTTTTAACCAATCTTGTGCATCCAATAGGTGTGTTTGTGTCATTGGATGATCAATTAGGTTATTTTCGTCCTCCCTAGGCTTATTCTTGTCCAATTAGGGTTTTTAACCAATCTTGTGCATCCAACAAGTTGAGTTGTGTCATTGGATTAACATTTAGGTCATTTTCGTCCTCCCTAGGCTTATTCTTGTCCAATTAGGGTTTTTAACCAATCTTGTGCATCCAATAGGTGTGTTTGTGTCATTGGATGATCAATTAGGTCATTTTCGTCCTCCATAGGCTTATTCTTGTCCAATTAGGGTTTTTAACCAATCTTGTGCATCCAATAAGTTGAGTTGTGTCATTGGATTAACATTTAGGTCATTTCCAACCACCCTAGGCTTATTCTTATCCAATTAGGGTTTTTAACCAATCTTGTGCATCCAATAAGTTCATTTGTGTCATTGGAATAACATTTAGGTCATTTTCGTCCTCCCTAGGCATATTCTTGTCCAATTAGGGTTTTTAACCAATCTTGTGCATCCAATAGGTGTGTTTGTGTCATTGGATGATCAATTAGGTTATTTTCGTCCTCCCTAGGCTTATTCTTGTCCAATTAGGGTTTTTAACCAATCTTGTGCATCCAATAAGTTGAGTTGTGTCATTGGATTAACATTTAGGTCATTTTCGTTCTCCCTAGGCTTATTCTTGTCCAATTAGGGTTTTTAACCAATCTTGTGCATACAATAAGTTCATTTGTGTTATTGGATTAACATTTAGGTCATATTTGTCCTCCCTAGGCATATTCTTGTCCAATTAGGGTTTTTAACCAAACTTGTGCATACAATAGGTGTGTTTGTGTCATTCGATGATCAATTAGGTCATTTTCGTCCTCCCTAGGCATATTCTTGTCCAATTAGGGTTTTTAACCAATCTTGTGCATCCAATAGGTGTGTTTGTGTCATTGGATGATCAATTATGTCATTTTCGTCCTCCCTAGGCTTATTCTTGTCCAATTAGGGTTTTTAACCAATCTTGTGCATCCAATAGGTTTGTTTGTGTCATTAGATGATCAATTATGTCATTTTCTTCCTCCCTAGGCATATTCTTGTCCAATTAGGGTTTTTAACCAATCTTGTGCATCCAATAGGTGTGTTTGTGTCATTGGATGATCAATTAGGTCATTTTCGTCCTCCCTAGGCTTATTCTTGTCTAATTAGGGTTGTTAACCAATCTTGTGCATTCGATAAGTTTGTTTGTGTCATTGAATTAATATTTAGGTCATTTTCGTCCTCCCTAGGCATATTCTTGTCCAATTAGGGTTTTTAACCAATCTTGTGCATCCAATAGGTGTGTTTGTGTCATTGGATGATCAATTAGGTCATTTTCGTCCTCCCTAGGCATATTCTTGTCCAATTAGGGTTTTTAACGAATCTTGTGCATCCAATAGATGTGTTTGTTTCATTGGATGATCAATTGGGTCATTTTCGTCCTCCCTAGGCTTATTCTTGTCCAATTAGGGTTTTTAACCAATCTTGTGCATCCAATAGGTGTGTTTGTGTTATTGGATGATCAATTAGGTCATTTACGTCCTCCCTAGGCTTATTCTTGTCCAATTAGGGTTTTTAACCAATCTTGTGCATCCAATAACTTTGTTTGTGTCATTGAATTAATATTTAGGTCATTTTCGTCCTCCCTAGGCATATTCTTGTCCAATTAGGGTTTTTAACCAATCTTGTGATTCCAATAGGTGTGTTTGTGTCATTGGATGATCAATTAGGTCATTTTCGTCCTCCCAAGGCTTATTCTTGTCCAATTAGGGTTTTTAACCAATCTTGTGCATCCAATAAGTTCATTTGTGTCATTGGATTAACATTTAGGTCATTTTCGTCCTCCCTAGGCATATTCTTGTCCAATTAGGGTTTTTAACCAATCTTGTGCATCCAATAGGTGTGTTTGTGTCATTCGATGATCAATTAGGTCATTTTCGTTCTCCCTAGGCTTATTCTTGTCCAATTAGGGTTTTTAACCAATCTTGTGCATCCAATAAGTTCATTTGTGTCATTGGATTAACATTTAGGTCATTTTCGTCCTCCCTAGGCATATTCTTGTCCAATTAGGGTTTTTAACCAATCTTGTGCATCCAATAAGTTGAGTTGTGTTATTGGATTAACATTTAGGTCATTTTCGTCCTCCCTAGGCTTATTCTTGTCCAATTAGGGTTTTTAACCAATCTTGTGCATCCAATAAGTTGAGTTGTGTCATTGGATTAACATTTAGGTCATTTTCGTTCTCCCTAGGCTTATTCTTGTCCAATTAGGGTTTTTAACCAATCTTGTGCATCCAATAAGTTTGTTTGTGTCATTGAATTAACATTTAGGTCATTTTCGTCCTCCCTAGGCATATTCTTGTCCAATTAGGGTTTTTAACCAATCTTGTGCATCCAATAGGTGTGTTTGTGTCATTGGATGATCAATTAGGTCATTTTCGTCCTCCCTAGGCTTATTCATGTCCAATTAGGGTTTTTAACCAATCTTGTGCATCCAATAGGTGTGTTTGTGTCATTGGATGATCAATTAGGTCATTTTCGTCCTCCCTAGGCTTATGCTTGTCCAATTAGGGTTTTTAACCAATCTTGTGCATCCAATAACTTTGTTTGTGTCATTGAATTAATATTTAGGTCATTTTCGTCCTCCCTAGGCATATTCTTGTCCAATTAGGGTTTTTAACCAATCTTGTGCATCCAATAGGTGTGTTTGTGTCATTGGATGATCAATTAGGTCATTTACGTCCTCCCTAGGCTTATTCTTGTCCAATTAGGGTTTTTAACCAATCTTGTGCATCCAATAACTTTGTTTATGTCATTGAATTAATATTTAGGTCATTTTCGTCCTCCCTAGGCATATTCTTGTCCAATTAGGGTTTTTAACCAATCTTGTGCATCCAATAGGTGTGTTTGTGTCATTGGATGATCAATTAGGTCATTTTCGTCCTCCCTAGGCTTATTCTTGTCCAATTAGGGTTTTTAACCAATCTTGTGCATCTAATAGGTGTGTTTGTGTCATTGGATGATCAATTAGGTCATTTTCGTCCTCCCAAAGCTTATTCTTGTCCAATTAGGGTTTTTAACCAATGTTGTGCATCCGATAAGTTTGTTTGTGTCATTGAATTAATATTTAGGTCATTTTCGTCCTCCCTAGGCATATTCTTGTCCAATTAGGGTTTTTAACCAATCTTGTGCATCCAATAGGTGTGTTTGTGTCATTGGATGATCAATTAGGTCATTTTCGTCCTCCCTAGGCTTATTCTTGTCCAATTAGGTTTTTTAACCAATCTTGTGCATCCAATAACTTTGTTTGTGTCATTAAATTAATATTTAGGTCATTTTCGTCCTCCTTAGGCATATTCTTGTCCAATTAGGGTTTTTAACCAATCTTGTGCATCCAATAGGTGTGTTTGTGTCATTGGATGATCAATTAGGTCATTTTCGTCCTCCCTACGCTTATTCTTGTCCAATTAGGGTTTTTAACCAATCTTGTGCATCCAATAAGTTGAGTTGTGTCATTGGATGATCAATTAGGTCATTTTCGTCCTTCCTAGGCATATTCTTGTCCAATTAGGGTTTTTAACCAGTCTTGTGCATCCAATAGGAGTGTTTGTGTCATTGGATGATCAATTAGGTCATTTTCGTCCTTCCTAGGCATATTCTTGTCCAATTAGGGTTTTTAACCAGTCTTTTGCATCTAATAGGTGTGTTTGTGTCATTGGATGATCAATTTTGTCATTTTCGTCCTCCGAAGGCTTATTCTTGTCCAATTAGGGGTTTTAACCAATCTTGTGGATCCAATAAGTTCATTTATGTCATTAGATTAACATTTAGGTCATTTTTGTCCTCCCTAGGCATATTCTTGTCCAATTAGGGTTTTAAACCAATCTTGTGCATCCAATAAGTTTGTTTATGTCATTGAATTAATATTTAGGTCATTTTCGTCCTCCCTAGGCATATTCTTGTCCAATTAGGGTTTTTAACCAATCTTGTGCATCCAATAGGTGTGTTTGTGTCATTGGATGATCAATTAGGTCATTTTCGTCCTCCCAAGGCTTATTCTTGTCCAATTAGGGTTTTTAACCAATCTTGTGCATCCAATAAGTTCATTTGTGTCATTGGATTAACATTTAGGTCATTTTCGTCCTCCCTAGGTATATTCTTGTCCAATTAGGGTTTTTAACCAATCTTGTGCATCCAATAGGTGTGTTTGTGTCATTGGATGATCAATTAGGTCATTTTCGTCCTCGCTAGGCATATTCTTGTCCAATTAGGGTTTTTAACCAATCTTGTGCATCCAATAGGTGTGTTTGTGTCATTGGATGATCAATTAGGTTATTTTCGTCCTCCCTAGGCTTATTCTTGCCCAATTAGGGTTTTTAACCAATCTTGTGCATCCAATAAGTTGAGTTGTATCATTGGATTAGCATTTAGGTAATTTTCGTCCTCCCTAGGCTTATTATTGTCCAATTAGGGTTTTTAACCAATCTTGTGCATCCAATAGGTGTGTTTGTGTCATTGGAGGATCAATTAGGTCATTTTCGTCGTCCTTAGGCTTATTCTTGTCCAATTAGGGTTTCTAACCAATCTTGTGCATCCAATAACTTTGTTTGTGTCATTGAATTAATATTTAGGTCATTTTCGTCCTCCCTAGGCATATTCTTGTCCAATTAGGGTTTTTAACCAATCTTGTGCATCCAATAGGTGTGTTTGTGTCATTGGATGATCAATTAGGTCATTTTCGTCCTCCCTAGGCTTATTCTTGTCCAATTAGAGTTTTTAACCAATCTTGTTCATCCAATAACTTTGTTTGTGTCGTTGAATTAATATTTAGGTCATTTTCGTCCACCCTAGGCATATTCTTGTCCAATTAGGGTTTTTAACCAATCTTGTGCATCCAATAGGTGTGTTTGTGTCATTGGATGATCAATTAGGTCATTTTCGTCCTCCATAGGCTTATTCTTGTCCAATTAGGGTTTTTAACTAATCTTTTGCATCCAATAAGTTGAGTTGTGTCATTGGATTAACATTTAGGTCATTTTCGTCCTCCCTAGGCTTATTCTTGTCCAATTAGGGTTTTTAACCAATCTTGTGCATCCAATAAGTTCATTTGTGTCATTGGATTAACATTTAGGTCATTTTCGTCCTCCCTAGGCATATTCTTGTCCAATTAGGGTTTTTAACCAATCTTGTGCATCCAATAGGTGTGTTTGTGTCATTGGATGATCAATTAGGTTATTTTCGTCCTCCCTAGGCTTATTCTTGTCCAATTAGGGTTTTTAACCAATCTTGTGCATCCAATAGGTGTGTTTGTGTCATTGGATGACCAATTAGGTCATTTTCGTCCTCCCTAGGCATATTCTTGTCCAATTAGGGTTTTTAACGAATCTTGTGCATCCATTAGGTGTGTTTGTGGCAATGGATGATCAATTAGGTCATTTTCGTCCTCCCTAGGCTTATTCTAGTCAAATTAGGGCTTTTAACCAATCTTGTGCATCCAATAGGTGTGTTTGTGTCATTGGATGATCAATTAGGTCATTTTCGTCCTCCCTAGGCTTATTCTTGTCCAATTAGGGTTTTTAACCAATCTTGTGCATCCAATAGGTGTGTTTGTGTCATTGGATGATCAATTAGGTCATTTTCTTCCACCCTAGGCTTATTCTTGTCCAATTAGGGTTTTTAACCAATCTTGTGCATCCAATAGGTGTGTTTGTGTCATTGGATGATCAATTAGGTCATTTTCGTCCTCCCTAGGCTTTTTCTTGTCCAATTAGGGTTTTTAACCAATCTTGTGCATCCAATAGGTGTGTTTGTGTCATTGGATGATCAATTAGGTCATTTTCTTCCACCCTAGGCTTATTCTTGTCCAATTAGGGTTTTTAACCAATCTTGTGCATCCAATAAGTTCATTTGTGTCATTGGATTAACATTTAGGTCATTTTCGTCCTCCCTAGGCATATTCTTGTCCAATTAGGGTTTTTAACCAATCTTGTGCATCCAATAGGTGTGTTTGTGTCATTGGATGATCAATTAGGTTATTTTCGTCCTCCTTACGCATATTCTTGTCCAATTAGGGTTTTTAACCAATCTTGTGCATCCAATAAGTTCATTTGTGTCATTGGATGATCAATTAGGTCATTTTCGTCCTCCCTAGGCGTATTCTTGTCCAACTAGGGTTTTTAACCAATCTTGTGCATCCAATAGGTGTGTTTGTGTCATTGGATGATCAATTAGGTCATTTTCGTCCTCCCTAGGCTTATTCTTGTCCAATTAGGGTTTCTAACCAATCTTGTGCATCCAATAAGTTGAGTTGTGTCATTGGATTAACATTTATGTCATTTTCGTTCTCCCTAGGCTTATTCTTGTCCAATTAGGGTTTTTAACCAATCTTGTGCATCCAATAAGTTCATTTGTGTTATTGGATTAACATTTAGGTCATATTCGTCCTCCCTAGGCATATTCTTGTCCAATTAGGGTTTTTAACCAATCTTGTGCATCTAATAGGTGTGTTTATGTCATTGGATGATCAATTAGGTCATTTTCGTCCTCCCTAGGCATATTCTTGTCCAATTAGGGTTTTTAACCAATGTTGTGCATCCAATAGGAGTTTTTGTGTCATTGGATGATCAATTAGGTCATTTTCGTCCTCCCTAGGCTTATTCTTGTCCAATAAGGGTTTTTAACCAATCTTGTGCATCCAATAGGTGTGTTTCTGTCATTGGATGATCATTTAGGTCATTTTCATTCTCCCTAGGCATATTCTTGTCCAATTAGGTTTTTAACCAATCTTGTGCATCCAATAAGTTCATTTGTTTCATTGGATTCACATTTAGGTCATTTTCGTCCTCCCTAGGGTTATTCTTGTCCAGTTAGGGTTTTTAACCAATGTTGTGCATCCAATAAGTTCATTAGTGTCATTGGATGATCAATTAGGTCATTTTCGTCCTCCCTAGGCATGTTCTTGTCCAATTAGGGTTTTTAACCAATCTTGTGCATCCAATAGGTGTGTTTGTGTCATTGGATGATCAATTACGTCATTTTCGTCCTCCTAGGCATATTCTTGTCCAATTAGGTCATTTTAACCAATCTTGTGCATCCAATAAGTTGAGTTGTGTCATTGGATTAACATTTATGTCATTTTCGTCCTCCCTAGGCTTATTCTTGTCCAATTAGGGTTTTTAACCAATCTTGTGCATCCAATAGGTGTGTTTGTGTCATTGGATGATCAATTAGGTCATTTTCGTCCTCCCTAGGCTTATTCTTGTCCAATTAGGGTTTTTAACCAATCTTGTGCATCCAATAAGGTTGTTTGTGTCATTGAATTAATATTTAGGTCATTTTCGTCCTCCCTAGGCATATTCTTGTCCAATTAGGGTTTTTAACCAATCTTGTGCATCCAATAGGTGTGTTTGTGTCATTGGATGATCAATTAGGTCATTTTCGTCCTCCCTAGGCTTATTCTTGTCCAATTAGGGTTTTTAACCAATCTTGTGCATCCAATAACTTTGTTTGTGTCATTGAATTAATATTTAGGTCATTTTCGTCCTCCCTAGGCATATTCTTGTCCAATTAGGAATTTTAACCAATCTTGTGCTTCCAATAGGTGTGTTTGTGTCATTGGATGATCAATTAGGTCATTTTCATCCTCCCTAGACTTATTCTTGTCCAATTAGGGTTTTTAACCAATCTTGTGCATCCAATAAGTTCATTTGTGTCATTGAATTAATATTTAGGTCATTTTCGTCCTCCCTAGGCATATTCTTGTCCAATTAGGGTTTTTAACCAATCTTGTGCATCCAATAGGTGTGTTTGTGTCATTGGATGATCAATTAGGTCATTTTCGTCCTCCCTAGGCTTATTCTCGTCCAATTAGGATTTTTAACCAATCTTGTCCATCCAATAAGTTCATTTGTGTCATTGGATTAACATTTAGGTCATTTTCGTCCTTCCTAGGCATATTCTTGTCCAATTAGGTTTTTTAACCAATCTTGTGCTTCCAATAGGTGTGTTTGTGTCATTGGATGATCAATTAGGTCATTTTCGTCCTCCCTAGGCTTATTCTTGTCCAATTAGGGTTTTTAACCAATCTTGTGCATCCAATAACTTTGTTTGTGTCATTGAATTAATATTTAGGTCATTTTCGTCCTCCCTAGGCTTATTCTTGTCCAATTAGGGTTTTTAACCAATCTTGTGCATCCAATAACTTTGTTTGTGTCATTGAATTAACAGTTAGGTCATTTTCGTCCTCCCTAGGCATATTCTTGTCCAATTAGGGTTTTTAACCAATCTTGTGCTTCCAATAGGTGTGTTTGTGTCATTGGATGATCAATTAGGTCATTTTCGTCCTCCCTAGGCTTATTCTTGTCCAATTAGTGTTTTTAACCAATCTTGTGCATCCAATAAGTTCATTTGTGTCATTGATTAATATTTAGGTCATTTTCGTCCTCCCTAGGCATATTCTTGTCCAATTAGGGTTTTTAACCAATCTTGTGCATCCAATAGGTGTGTTTGTGTCATTGGATGATCAATTAGGTCATTTTCGTCCTCCCTATGCTTATTCTTGTCCAACTAGGGTTTTTAACCAATCTTGTGCATCCAATAGATGTGTTTGTGTCTTTGGATGATCAATTAGGTCATTTTCGTCCTCCCTAGGCTTATTCTTGTCCAATTAGGGTTTTTAACCAATCTTGTGCATCCAATAGGTGTGTTTGTGTCATTGGATGATCAATTAGGTCATTTTCGTCCTCCCTAGGCTTATTCTTGTCCAAGTAGGGTTCTAAACCAATCTTGTGCATACAATAACTTTGTTTTTGTCATTGAATTAATATTTAGGTCATTTTCGTCCTCCCTAGGCATATTCTTGTCCAATTAGGGTTTTTAACCAATCTTGTGCATCCAATAGGTGTGTTTGTGTCATTGGATGATCAATTAGGTCATTTTCGTCCTCCCTAGGCTTATTCTTGTCCAATTAGGGTTTTTAACCAATCTTGTGCATCCAATAAGTTTGTTTGTTTAATTGAATTAATATTTAGGTCATTTTCGTCCTCCCTAGGCATATTCTTGTCCAATTAGGGTTTTTAACCAATCTTGTGCATCCAATAGGTGTGTTTGTGTCATTGGATGATCAATTAGGTCATTTTCGTCCTCCCTAGGCTTATTCTTGTCCAATTAGGGTTTTTAACCAATCTTGTGCATTCAATAGGTGTGTTTGTGTCATTGGATGATCAATTAGATCATTTTCGTCCTCCCTAGGTATATTCTTGTCCAATTAGGGTTTTTAACGAATCTTGTGCATCCAATAGGTGTGTTTGTGTCATTGGATGATCAATTAGGTCATTTTCGTCCTCCCTAGGCTTATTCTTGTCCAATTAGGGTTTTTAACCAATCTTGTACATCCAATAAGTTCATTTGTGTCATTGAATTAATATTTAGGTCATTTTCGTCCTCCCTAGGCATATTCTTGTCCAATTAGGGTTTTTAACCAATCTTGTGCATCCAATAGGTGTGTTTGTGTCATTGGATGATCAATTAGGTCATTTTCGTCCTCCCTAGGCATATTCTTGTCCGATTAGGGTTTTTAACCAATCTTGTGCATCCAATAACTTTGTTTGTGTCATTGAATTAATATTTAGGTCATTTTCGTCCTCCCTAGGCATATTCTTGTCCAATTAGGGTTTTTAACCAATCTTGTTTATCCAATAGGTGTGTTTGTGGCATTGGATGATCAATTAGGTCATTTTTCGTCCTCCCTAGGCTTATTCTTGTCCAATTAGGGTTTTTAACCAATCTTGTGCATCCAATAAGTTCATTTGTGTCATTGGATTAACATTTAGGTCATTTTCGTCCTCCCAAGGCATATTCTTGTCCAATTAGGGTTTTTAACCAATCTTGTGCATCCAATAGGTGTGTTTGTGTCATTGGATGATCAATTAGGTCATTTTTGTCCTCCCTATGCTTATTCTTGTCCAATTAGGGTTTTTAACCAATCTTTTGCATCCAATAAGTTTGTTTGTTTCATTGAATTAATATTTAGGTCATTTTCGTCCTCCCTAGGCATATTCTTGTCCAATTAGGGTTTTTAACCAATCTTGTGCATCCAATAGGTGTGTTTGTGTCATTGGATGATCAATTAGGTCATTTTCGTCCTCCCTAGGCTTATTCTTGTCCAATTAGGGTTTTTAACCAATCTTGTGCATCCAATAGGTGTGTTTGTGTCATTGGAAGATCAATTAGGTCATTTTCGTCCTCCCTAGGCTTATACTTGTCCAATTAGGGTTTTTAACCAATCTTGTGCATCCAATAAGTTCATTTGTGTCATTGGATGATCAATTAGGTCATTTTCGTCTTCCATAGGCTTATTCTTGTCCAATTAGGGTTTTTAACCAATCTTGTGCATCCAATAAGTTCATTTGTGTCATTGGATTAACATTTAGGTCATTTTCGTCCTCCCTAGGCTTATTCTTGTCCAATTAGGGTTTTTAACCAATCTTGTGCATCCAATAAGTTTGTTTGTGTCATTGGATTAATATTTAGGTCATTTTCGTCCTCCCTAGGCATATTCTTGTCCAATTAGGGTTTTTAACCAATCTTGCTCATCCAATAGGTGTGTTTGTGTCATTGGATGATCAATTAGGTCATTTTCGTCCTCCCTAGGCTTATTCTTGTCCAATTAGGGTTTTTAACCAATCTTGTGCATCCAATATGTTTGTTTGTGTCATTGAATTAATATTTAGGTCATTTTCGTCCTCCCTAGGCATCATCTTTTCCAATTAGGGTTTTTAACCAATCTTTTGCATCCAATAGGTGTGTTTGTGTCATTGGATGATCAATTAGGTCATTTTCGTCCTCCTTAGGCTTATTCTTGTCCAATTAGGGTTTTTAACCAATCTTGTGCATCCAATAACTTTGTTTGTGACATTGAATTTATATTTAGGTCATTTTCGTCCTCCCTAGGCATATTCTTGTCCAATTAGGGTTTTTAACCAATCTTGTGCATCCAATAGGTGTGTTTGTGTCATTGGATGATCAATTAGGTCATTTTCGTCCTCCCTAGGCTTATTCTTGTCCAATTAGGGTTTTTAACCAATCTTGTGCATCCAATAAGTTCATTTGTGTCATTGGATTAACATTTAGGTCATTTTCATCCTCCCTAGGCATATTCTTGTCCAATTAGGGTTTTTAACCAATCTTGTGCATCCAATAGGTGTGTTTGTGTCATTGGATGATCAATTTAGGTGATTTTCGTCCTCCCTAGGCATATTCTTGTCCAATTAGGGTTTTTAACCAATCTTGTGCATCCAATAGGTGTGTTTGTGTCATTGGATGATCAATTTAGGTCATTTTCGTCCTCCCTAGGCATATTCTTGTCCAATTAGGGTTTTTAACCAATCTTGTGCATCCAATAGGTGTGTTTGGGTCATTGGATGATCAATTAGGTCATTTTCGTCCTCCCTAGGCTTATTCTTGTCCAATAAGGGTTTTTAACCAATCTTGTGCATCCAATAGGTGTGTTTGTGTCATTGGATGATCAATTAGGTCATTTTCGTCCTCCCTAGGCTTATTCTTGTCCAATTAGGGTTTTTAACCAATCTTGTGCATCCAATAAGTTCATTTGTGTCATTGGATTAACATTTAGGTCATTTTCGTCCTCCCTAGGCATATTCTTGTCCAATTAGGGTTTTTAACCAATCTTGTGCATCCAATAGGTGTGTTTGTGTCAATGGATGATCAATTATGTCATTTTATTCCTCCCTAGGCTTATTCTTGTCCAATTAGGGGTTTTAACCAATCTTGTGCATCCAATAAGTTGAGTTGTGTCATTGGATTAACATTTATGTCATTTTCGTCCTCCCTAGGCTTATTCTTGTCCAATTAGGGTTTTTAACCAATCTTGTGCATCCAATAAGTTCATTTGTGTTATTGGATTAACATTTAGGTCATTTTCGTCCTCCCTAGGTATATTCTTGTCCAATTAGGGTTTTTAACCAATCTTGTGCATCCAATAGGTGTGTTTGTGTCATTGGATAATCAATTTAGGTCATTTTCGTCCTCCCTAGGCATATTCTTGTCGAATTAGGGTTTTTAACCAATCTTGTGCATCCAATAGGTGTGTTTGTGGCAATGGATGATCAATTAGGTCATTTTTGTCCTCCCTAGGCTTATTCTTGTCCAATTAGGGTTTTTAACCAATCTTGTGCATCCAATAGATGTGTTTGTGTCATTGGATGATCAATTAGGTCATTTTCGTCCTCCCTAGGCTTATTCTTGCCCAATTAGGGTTTTTAACCAATCTTGTGCATCAATTAAGTTGAGTTGTGTCATTGGATTAGCATTTAGGTCATTTTCGTCCTCCCTAGGCTTATTCTTGTCCAATTAGGGTTTTTAACAAATCTTGTGCATCCAATAAGTTCATCTGTGTTATTGGATTAACATTTAGGTCATATTCGTCCTCCATAGGCATATTCTTGTCCAATTAGGGTTTTTAACCAATCTTGTGCATCCAATAGGTGTGTTTATGTCATTGGATGATCAATTAGGTAATTTTCGTCCTCCCTAGGCATATTCTTGTCCAATTAGGGTTTTTAACCAATCTTGTGCATCCAATAGGTGTGTTTGTGTCATTGGATGATCAATTAGGTCATTTTCGACCTCCCTAGGCTTATTCTTGTCCAATTAGGGTTTTTAACCAATCTTGTGCATCCAATAAGTTGAGTTGTGTCATTGGATTAACATTTAGGTCATTTTCATTCTCCCTAGGCTTATTCTTGTCCAATTAGGTTTTTAACCAATCTTGTGCATCCAATAAGTTCATTTGTTTCATTGGATTCACATTTAGGTCATTTTCGTCCTCCCTAGGCATATTCTTGTCCAATTAGGGTTTTTAACCAATCTTGTGCATCCAATAAGTTGAGTTGTGTCATTGGATTAACATTTAGCTCATTTTCGTTCTCCCTAGGCTTATTCTTGTCCAATTATGGTTTTTAACCAATCTTGTGCATCCAATAAGTTCATTTGTGTTATTGGATTAACATTTAGGTCATATTCGTCCTCCCTAGGCATATTCTTGTCAAATTAGGGTTTTTAACCAATCTTGTGCATCCAATAGGTGTGTTTGTGTCATTTGATGATCAATTAGGTCATTTTTGTCCTCCCTGGGCTTATTCTTGTCCAATTAGGGTTTTTAACCAATCTTGTGCATCCAATAGGTGTGTTTCTGTCATTGGATGATCAATTAGGTCATTTTCGTCCTCCCTAGGCTTATTCTTGTCCAATTAGGGTTTTTAAACAATCTTGTGCATCCAATAAGTTCATTTGTGTCATTGGATTAACATTTAGGTCATTTTCGTCCTCCCTAGGCATATTCTTGTCCAATTAGGGTTTTTAACCAATCTTGTGCATCAAATAGGTGTGTTTGTGTCATTGGATGATCAATTAGGTCATTTTCGTCCTCCCTAGGCATATTCTTGTCCAGTTAGGGTTTTTAACCAATCTAGTGCATCCAATAGGTGTGTTTGTGTCATTGGATGATCAATTAGGTCATTTTCGTCCTCCCTAGGGTTATTCTTGTCCAATTAGGGTTTTTAACCAATCTTGTGCATCCAATAAGTTCATTAGTGTCATTGGATGATCAATTAGGTCATTTTCGTCCTCCCTAGGCATGTTCTTGTCCAACTAGGGTTTTTAACCAATCTTGTGCATCCAATAAGTTGAGTTGTGTCATTGGATTAACATTTAGGTCATTTTCATTCTCCCTAGGCTTATTCTTGTCCAATTAGGTTTTTAACCAATCTTGTGCATCCAATAAGTTCATTTGTGTCATTGGATTCACATTTAGGTCATTTTCGTCCTCCCTAGGCATATTCTTGTCCAATTAGGGTTTTTAACCAATCTTGTGCATCCAATAGGTGTGTTTATCTCATTGGATGATCAATTAGGTCACTTTGATCCTGCCTAGGCTTATTCTTGTCCAATTAGGGTTTTTAACCAATCTTGTGCATCCAATAGGTGTGTTTGTGTCATTGGATGATCAAATTAGGTCATTTTCGTCCTCCTTAGGCATATTCTTCTCCAATTAGGGGTTTTAACCAATCTTGTGCATCCAATAGGTGTGTTTGTGTCATTGGATGATCAATTAGGTCATTTTCGTCCTCCCTAGGCTTATTCTTGTCCAATTAGGGTTTTTAACCAATCTTGTGCATCCAATAAGTTCATTTGTGTCATTGGATGATCAATTATGTCATTTTCGTCCTCCCTAGGCATATTCTTGTCCAACTAGGGTTTTTAACCAATCTTGTGCTTCCAACAGGTATGTTTGTGTCATTGGATGATCAATTAGGTCATTTTCGTCCTTCCTAGGCTTATTCTTGTCCAATTAGGGTTTTTAACCAATCTTGTGCATCCAATAAGTTCATTTGTGTCATTGGATTAACATTTAGGTCATTTTCGTCCTCCCTAGGCATATTCTTGTCCAATTAGGGTTTTTAACCAATCTTGTGCATCCAATAGGTGTGTTTGTGTCATTGGATGATCAATTAGGTCATT
This sequence comes from Cicer pinnatifidum, assembly GCA_037974775.1. Classification (NCBI taxonomy): domain Eukaryota; kingdom Viridiplantae; phylum Streptophyta; class Magnoliopsida; order Fabales; family Fabaceae; genus Cicer; species Cicer pinnatifidum. The sequence continues at coordinate 29,541 of JBBPBR010001034.1, forward strand.
TTCGTCCTCCCTAGGCTTATTCTTGTCCAATTAGGGTTTTTAACCAATCTTGTGCATCCAATAAGTGTTTTTGTGTCATTGGATGATCAATTAGGTCATTTTCGTCCTCCCTAGGCTTATTCTTGTCCAATTAGGGTTTTTAACCAATCTTGTGCATCCAATAGGTGTGTTTGTGTCATTGGATGATCAATTAGGTCATTTTCGTCCTCCCTAGGCTTATTCTTGTCCAATTAGGGTTTTTAACCAATCTTTTGCATCCAGTAAGTTTGTTTGTGCCATTGAATTAATATTTAGGTCATTTTCGTCCTCCCTAGGCATATTCTTGTCCAATTAGGGTTTTTAACCAATCTTGTGCATCCAATAGGTGTGTTTGTGTCATTGGATGATCAATTAGGTCATTTTCGTCCTCCCTAGGCTTATTCTTGTCCAATTAGGGTTTTTAACCAATCTTGTGGATCCAATAAGTTCATTTGTGTCATTGGATTAACATTTAGGTCATTTTCGTCCTCCCTAAGCATATTCTTGTCCAATTAGGGTTTTTAACCAATCTTGTGCATCCAATAGGTGTGTTTGTGTCATTGGATGATCAATTAGGTCATTTTCGTCCTCCCTAGGCTTATTCTTTTCCAATTAGGGTTTTTAACCAATCTTGTGCATCTAATAACTTTGTTTGTTTCATTGAATTAATATTTAGGTCATTTTCGTCCTCCCTAGGCATATTCTTGTCCAATTAGGGTTTTTAACCAATCTTGTGCATCCAATAGGTGTGTTTGTGTCATTGGATGATCAATTAGGTCATTTTCGTCCTCCCTAGGCTTATTCTTGTCCAATTAGGGTTTTTAACCAATCTTGTGCATCCAATAACTTTGTTTGTGTCATTGAATTAATATTTAGGTCATTTTCGTCCTCCCTAGGCATATTCTTGTCCAATTAGGGTTTTTAACCAATCTTGTACATCCAATAGGTGTGTTTGTGTCATTGGATGATCAATTAGGTCATTTTCGCCCTCCCAAGGCTTATTCTTGTCCAAATTGGGTTTTTAACCAATCTTGTGCATCCAATAACTTTGTTTGTGTCATTGAATTAATATATAGGTCATTTTCGTCCTCCCTAGGCATATTCTTGTCCAATTAGGGTTTTTAACCAATCTTGTGCATCCAATAGGTGTGTTTGTGTCATTGGATGATCAATTAGGTCATTTTCGCCCTCCCTAGGCTTATTCTTGTCCAATTAGGGTTTTTAACCAATCTTTTGCATCCAATACGTTCATTTGTGTCATTGGATTAACATTTAGGTCATTTTCGTCCTTCCTAGGCATATTCTTATCCAATTAGGGTTTTTAACCAATCTTGTGCTTCCAATAGGTGTGTTTGTGTCATTTGATGATCAATTAGGTCATTTTCGTCCTCCCTAGGCTTATTCTTGTCCAATTAGGGTATTTAACCAATCTTGTGCATCCAACAAGTTTGTTTATGTCATTGAATTAATATTTAGGTCATTTTCGTCCTCCATAAGCATATTCTTGTCCAATTAGGGTTTTTAACCAATCTTGTGCATGCAATAGGTGTGTTTGTGTCATTGGATGATTAATTAGGTCATTTTCGTCCTCCCTAGGCATATTCTTGTCCAATTAGGGTTTTTAACCAATCTTGTGCATCCAATAGGTGTGTTTGTGGCAATGGATGATCAATTAGGTCATTTTCGTCCTCCCTAGGCTTATTCTTGTCCAATTAGGGTTTTTAACCAATCTTGTGCATCCAATAGGTGTGTTTGTGTCATTGGATGATCAATTAGGTCATTTTCGTCCTCCCTAGGCTTATTCTTGCCCAATTAGGGTTTTTAACCAATCTTGTGCATCCAATAAGTTAAGTTGTGTCATTGGATTAACATTTAGGTCATTTTCGTCCTCCCTAGGCTTATTCTTGTCCAATTAGGGTTTTTAACCAATCTTGTGCATCCAATAAGTTCATTTGTGTCATTGGATTAACATTTAGGTCATTTTCGTCCTCCCTAGGCATATTCTTGTCCAATTAGAGTTTTAGACCAATCTTGTGCATCTAATAGGTGTGTTTGTGTCATTGGATGATCAATTAGGTTATTTTCGTCCTCCTAGGCTTATTCTTGTCCAATTAGGGTTTTTAACTAATCTTGTGCATCCAATAAGTTCATTTGTGTCATTGGATGATCAATTAGGTCATTTTCATCCTCTCTAGGCATATTCTTGTCCAATTAGGGTTTTTAACCAATCTTGTGCATCCAATAGGTGTGTTTGTGTCATTGGATGATCAATTAGGTCATATTCGTCCTCCCTAGGCTTATTCTTGTCCAATTAGGGTTTTTAACCGATCTTGTGCATCCAATAGGTGTGTTTGTGTCATTGGATGATCAATTAGGTCATTTTCGTCCTCTCTAGGCTTATTCTTGTCCAATTAGGGTTTTTAACCAATCTTGTGCATCCAATAGGTGTGTTTGTGTCATTGGATGATCAATTAGGTCATTTTCGTCCTCCCTAGGTTTATTCTTGTCCAATTAGGGTTTTTAACCAATCTTGTGCATCCAATAAGTTGAGTTGTGTCATTGGATTAACATTTAGGTCATTTTCGTCATCCCTAGGCTTATTCTTGTCCAATTAGGGTTTTTAACGAATCTTGTGCATCCAATAGGTGTGTTTGTGTCATTGGATGACCAATTAGGTCATTTTCGTCCTCCCTTGGCTTATTCTTGACCAATTAGGGTTTTTAACCAATCTTGTGCATCCAATAAGTTCATTTGTGTCATTGGATTAACATTTAGGTCATTTTTGTCCTCCCTAGGCATATTCTTGTCCAATTAGGGTTTTTAACCAATCTTGTGCATCCAATAGGTGTGTTTGTGTCATTGGATGATCAATTATGTCATTTTCGTCCTCCCTAGGCTTATTCTTGTCCAATTAGGGGTTTTAACCAATCTTGTGCATCCAATAAGTTGAGTTGTGTCATTGGATTAACATTTATGTCATTTTCGTTCTCCCTAGGCTTATTCTTGTCCAATAAGGGTTTTTAACCAATCTTGTGCATCCAATAAGTTCATTTGTGTTATTGGATTAACATTTAGGTCATATTCGTCCTCCCTAGGCATATTCTTGTCCAATTAGGGTTTTTTACCAATCTTGTGCATCCAATAAGTTCATTTGTGTCATTGGATTAACATTTAGGTCATTTTCGTCCTCCATAGGTATATTCTTGTCCAATTAGGGTTTTTAACCAATCTTGTGCATCCAATAGGTGTGTTTGTGTCATTGGATAATCAATTTAGGTCATTTTCGTCCTCCCTAGGCATATTCTTGTCGAATTAGGGTTTTTAACCAATCTTGTGCATCCAATAGGTGTGTTTGTGGCAATGGATGATCAATTAGGTCATTTTCGTCCTCCCTAGGC
>JBBPBR010001035.1:0-13134 GCA_037974775.1 Cicer pinnatifidum
ATAGGTGTGTTTGTGTCATTGGATGATCAATTAGGTCATTTTTGTCCTCCCTATGCTTATTCTTGTCCAATTAGGGTTTTTAACCAATCTTGTGCATCCAATAAGTTGAGTTGTGTCATTGGATGATCAATTAGGTCATTTTCGTCCTTCCTAGGCATATTCTTGTCCAATTAGGGTTTTTAACTAGTCTTGTGCATCCAATAGGAGTGTTTGTGTCATTGGATGATCAATTAGGTCATTTTCGTCCTTCCTAGGCATATTCTTGTCCAATTAGGGTTTTTAACCAGTCTTTTGCATCTAATAGGTGTGTTTGTGTCATTGGATGATCAATTTTGTCATTTTCGTCCTCCGAAGGCTTATTCTTGTCCAATTAGGGGTTTTAACCAATCTTGTGGATCCAATAAGTTCATTTATGTCATTAGATTAACATTTAGGTCATTTTCGTCCTCCCTAGGCATATTCTTGTCCAATTAGGGTTTTAAACCAATCTTGTGCATCCAATAAGTTTGTTTATGTCATTGAATTAATATTTAGGTCATTTTCGTCCTCCCTAGGCATATTCTTGTCCAATTAGGGTTTTTAACCAATCTTGTGCATCCAATAGGTGTGTTTGTGTCATTGGATGATCAATTAGGTCATTTTCGTCCTCCCAAGGCTTATACTTGTCCAAGTAGGGTTTTTAACCAATCTTGTGCATCCAATAGGTGTGTTTGTGTCTTTGGATGATCAATTAGGTCATTTTCGTCCTCCGTAGGCTTATTCTTGTCCAATTAGGGTTTTTAACCAATCTTGTCCATCCAATAGGTGTGTTTGTGTCATTGGATGATAAATTAGGTCATTTTCGTCCTCCCTAGGCTTATTCTTGTCCAATTAGGGTTTTTAACCAATCTTGTGCATCCAGTAAGTTCGTTTGTGTCATTGGATTAACATTTAGGTCATTTTCGTCCTCCCTAGGCATATTCTTGTCCAATTAGGGTTTTAAACCAATCTTGTGCATCCAATAAGTTTGTTTATGTCATTGAATTAATATTTAGGTCATTTTCGTCCTCCCTAGGCATATTCTTGTCCAATTAGGGTTTTTAACCAATCTTGTGCATCCAATAGGTGTGTTTGTGTCATTGGATGATCAATTAGGTCATTTTCGTCCTCCCTAGGCATATTCTTGTCCAATTAGGGTTTTTAACCAATCTTGTGCATCCAATATGTGTGTTTGTTTCATTGGATGATCAATTAGGTCATTTTCGTCCTCCATAGGCTTATTCTTGTCCAATTAGGGTTTTTAACCAATCTTGTGCATCCAATAAGTTGAGTTGTGTCATTGGATTGACATTTAGGTCATTTTCGTCCTCCCTAGGCTTATTCTTGTCCAATTAGGGTTTTTAACCAATCTTGTGCATCCAATAAGTTCATTTGTGTCATTGGATTAACATTTAGGTCATTTTCGTCCTCCCTAGGCATATTCTTGTCCAGTTAGGGTTTTTAACCAATCTTGTGCATCCAATAGGTGTGTTTGTCTCATTGGATGATCAATTAGGTTCTTTTCATCCTCCCTAGGCATATTCTTGTCCAATTAGGGTTTTTAACCAATCTAGTGCATCCAATAGGTGTGTTTCTGTCATTGGATGACCAATTAAGTCATTTTCGTCCTCCCTAGGCTTATTCTTGTCCAATTAGGGTTTTTAACCAATCTTGTACATCCAATAAGTTCATTTGTGTCATTGGATTATCATTTAGGTCATTTTCGTCCTCCCTAGGCATATTCTTGTCCAATTAGGGTTTTTAACCAATCTTGTGCATCCAATAGGTGTGTTTGTGTCATTGGATGATCAATTAGGTCATTTACGTTCTCCCTACGCTTATTCTTGTCCAATTAGTGTTTTTAACCACTCTTGCGCATCCAATAAGTTGAGTTGTGTCATTGGATTAACATTTAGGTCATTTTCGTTCTCTTTAGGCTTATTCTTGTCCAATTAGGGTTTTTAACCAATCTTGTGCATCCAATAGGTGTGTTTGTGTCATTGGATGATCAATTAGGTCATTTTCGTCCTCCCTAGGCTTATTCTTGTCCAATTAGGGTTTTTAACCAATCTTGTGCATCCAATAGGTGTGTTTGTGTCATTGGATGATCAATTAGGTCATTTTCGTCCTCCCTAGGCTTATTCTTGTCCAATTAGGGTTTTTAACCAATCTTGTGCATCCAATAAGTTCATTTGTGTCATCGAATGATCAATTAGTTCATTTTCGTCCTCCCTAGGCTTATTCTTGTCCAACTAGGGTTTTTAACCAATCTTATGCCTCCAATAGGTGTGTTTCTGTCATTGGATGATCAATTAGGTCATTTTTGTCCTCCCTAGGCTTATTCTTGTCCAATTTGGGTTTTTAACCAATCTTGTGCCTCCAATAGGTGTGTTTCTGTCATTGGATGATCAATTAGGTCATATTCGTCCTCCCTAGGCATATTCTTGTCCAATTAGGGTTTTTAACCAATCTTGTGCATCCAATAGGTGTGTTTGTGTCATTGGATGATCAATTAGGTCATTTTCGTCCTCCATAGGCTTATTCTTGTCCAATTAGGGTTTTAACCAATCTTGTGCATCCAATAAGTTTGTTTGTGTCATTGAATTAATATTTAGGTCATTTTGGTCCTTCCTAGGCATATTCTTGTCCAATTAGGGTTTTTAGCCAATCTTGTGAATTCAATAGGTGTGTTTGTGTCATTGGATGATCAATTAGGTAATTTTCGTCCTCCCTAGGCATATTCTTGTCCAATTAGGGTTTTTAACCAATCTTGTGCATCCAATAGGTGTGTTTGTGTCATTGGATGATCAATTAGGTCATTTTCGTCCTCCCTAGGCTTATTCTTGTCCAATTAGGGTTTTTAACCAATCTTGTGCATCCAATAAGTTGAGTTGTGTCATTGGATTAACATTTAGGTCATTTTCATTCTCCCTAGGCTTATTCTGGTCCAATTAGGTTTTTAACCAATCTTGTGCATCCAATAAGTTCATTTGTGTCATTGGATTCACATTTAGGTCATTTTCGTCCTCCCTAGGCATATTCTTGTCCAATTAGGGTTTTTAACCAATCTTGTGCATCCAATAGGTGTGTTTGTGTCATTGGATGATCAATTAGGTCATTTTCGTCCTCCCTAGGCATATTCTTGTCCAATTAGGGTTTTTAACCAATCTTGTGCATTCAATAGGTGTGTTTGTGTCATTGGATGATCAATTAGATCATATTCGTCCTCCCTATGCATATTCTTGTCCAATTAGGGTTTTTAACCAATCTTGTGCATCCAATAACTTTGTTTGTGTCATAGAATTTATATTTAGGTCATTTTCGTCCTCCCTTGGCAATTTCTTGTCCAATTAGGGTTTTTAACCAATCTTGTGCATCCAATAGGTCTGTTTGTGTCATTGGATGATCAATTAGGTCATTTTCGTCCTCCCTAGGCTTATTCTTGTCCAATTAGGGTTTTTAACCAATCTTGTGCATCCAATAAGTTTGTTTATGTCATTGAATTAATATTTAGGTCATTTTCGTCCTCCCTTGGCATATTCTTGTCTAATTAGGGTTTTTAACCTATCTTGTGCATCCAATAGGTGTGTTTGTGTCATTGGATGATCAATTAGATCATTTTCGTCCTCCCTAGGCTTATTCTTGTCCAATTAGGGTTTTTAACCAATCTTGTGCATCCAATAGGTGTGTTTGTGTCATTGGATGATCAATTAGGTCATTTTCGTCCTCCCTAGGCTTATTCTTGTCCAATTAGGGTTTTTAACCAATCTTGTGCATCCAATAGGTGTGTTTGTGTCATTGGATGATCAATTAGGTCATTTTCGTCCCCCCTAGGCTTATTCTTTTCCAATTAGGGTTTTTAACCAATCTTGTGCATCCAATAGGTGTGTTTGTGTCATTGGATGATCAATTAGGTCATTTTCGTCCTCCCTAGGCTTATTCTTGTCCAATTAGGGTTTTTAACCAATCTTGTGCATCCAATATGTTTATTTGTGTCATTGGATGATCAATTAGGTCATTTTCGTCCTCCCTAGGCTTATTCTTGTCCAATTAGGGTTTTTAACCAATCTTGTGCATCCAATAGGTGTGTTTGTGTCATTGGATGATCAATTAGGTCATTTTCGTCCTCCCTAGGCTTATTCTTGTGCAATTAGGATTTTTAACCAATCTTGTGCATGCAATAAGTTCATTTGTGTCATTGAATGATCAATTAGGTCATTTTCGTCCTCCCTAGGCTTATTCTTGTCCAATTAGGGTTTTTAACCAATCTTGTGCATCCAATAGGTGTGTTTGTGTCATTGGATGATCAATTAGGTCATTTTCGTCCTCCCTAGGCTTATTCTTGCCCAATTAGGGTTTTTAACCAATCTTGTGCATCCAATAAGTTGAGTTGTGTCATTGGATTAGCATTTAGGTCATTTTCGTCCTCCCTAGGCTTATTCTTGTCCAATTAGGACTTTTAACCAATCTTGTGCATCCAATAAGTTCATTTGTGTCATTGGATGATCAATTAGGTCATTTTCGTCCTCCCTAGGCTTATTCTTGTCCAATTAGGGTTTTTAACCAATCTTGTGCATCCAATAGGTGTGTTTGTGTCATTGGATGATCAATTAGGTCATTTTCGTCCTCCCTAGGCTTATTCTTGTCCAATTAGGGTTTTTAACCAATCTTGTGCATCCAATAGGTGTGTTTGTGTCATTGGATGATCAATTAGGTCATTTTCGTCCTCCCTAGGCATATTCTAGTCCAATTAGGGTTTTTAACCATTCTTGTGCATCCAATAGGTGTGTTTGTGTCATTGGATGATCAATTAGGTCATTTTCGTCCTTCCTAGGCTTATTCTTGTCCAATTAGGGTTTTTAACCAATCTTGTGCATCCAATAAGTTCATTTGTGTCATTGGATTAACATATAGGTCATTTTCGTCCTCCCTAGGCATATTCTTGTCCAATTAGGGTTTTTAACCAATCTTGTGCATCCAATAAGTTCATTTGTGTTATTGGATTAACATTTAGGTCATTTTCGTCTTCCCTTGGCATATTCTTGTCCAATTAGGGTTTTTAACCAATCTTGTGCATCCAATAGGTGTGGTTGTGTCATTGGATAATCAATTAGGTCATTTTTGTCCTCCCTAGGCTTATTCTTGTCCAATTAGGGTTTTTAACCAATCTTGTGCATCCAATAAGTTTGTTTGTGTCATTGAATTAATATTTAGGTTATTTTGGTCCTCCCTAGGCATATTCTTGTCCAATTAGGGTTTTTAACCAATCTTGTGCATCCAATAGGTGTGTTTGTGTCATTGGATGATCAATTAGGTCATTTTCGTCCTCCCTAGGCTTATTCTTGTCCAATTAGGGTTTTTAACCAATCTTGTGCATCCAATAACTTTGTTTGTGTCCTTGAATTAATATTTAGGTCATTTTCGTCCTCCCTAGGCATATTCTTGTCCAATTAGGGTTTTTACACCAATCTTGGGCTTCCAATAGGTGTGTTTGTGTCATTGGATGATCAATTAGGTCATTTTCGTCCTCCCTAGGCTTATTCTTGTCCAATTAGGGTTTTTAACCAATCTTGTGCATCCAATAGGTGTGTTTGTGTCATTGGATGATCAATTAGGTCATTTTCGTCCTCCCTAGGCTTATTCTTGTCCAATTAGGGTTTTTAACCAATCTTGTGCATCCAATAAGTTTGTTTGTGTCATTGAATTATATTTAGGACATTTTCGTCCTCCCTAGGCATATTCTTTTCCAATTAGGGTTTTTAACCAATCTTGTGCATCCAATAGGTGTGTTTGCGGCAATGGATGATCAATTAAGTCATTTTCGTCCTCCCTAGGCTTATTCTTGTCCAATTAGGGTTTTTAACCAATCTTGTGCATCCAATAGGTGTGTTTGTGTCATTGGATGATCAATTAGGTCATTTTCGTCCTCCCTAGGCTTATTCTTGTCCAATTAGGGTTTTTAACCAATCTTGTGCATCCAATAAGTTCATTTGTGTCATTGGATGATCAATTAGGTCATTTTCGTTCTCCCTAGGCATATTCATGTTCAACTAGGGTTTTAAACCAATCTTGTGCATCCAATAGGTGTGTTTGTGTCATTGGATGATCAATTAGGTCATTTTCGTCCTCCCTAGGCTTATTCTTGTCCAATTAGGGTTTTTAACCAATCTTGTGCATCCAATAAAGTTGATTGTGTCATTGAATTAATATTTAGGTCATTTTCGTCCTCCCTAGGCATATTCTTGTCCAATTTGGGTTTTTAACCAATCTTGTGCATCCAATAGGTGTGTTTGTGTCATTGGATGATCAATTAGGTCAATTTCGTCCTCCCTAGGCATATTCTTGTCCAACTAGGGTTTTTAACCAATCTTGTGCATCCAATAAGTTCATTTGTGTCATTGGATGATCAATTAGGTCATTTTCGTCCTCCCTAGGCATATTCATGTCCAACTTGGGTTTTTAACCAATCTTGTGCATCCAATAGGTGTGTTTGTGTCATTGGATGATCAATTAGGTCATTTTCGTCCTCCCTAGGCTTATTCTTGTCCAATTAGGGTTTTTAACCAATCTTGTGCATCCAATAGGTGTGTTTGTGTCATTGGATGATCAATTAGGTCATTTTCGTCCTCCCTAGGCTTATTCTTGTCCAATTAGGGTTTTTAACCAATCTTGTGCATCCAATAAGTTTGTTTGTGTCATTGAATTAATATTTAGGTCATTTTCGTCCTCCCTAGGCATGTTCTTGTCCAATTAGGGTTTTTAACCCATCTTGTGCATCCAATAGGTGTGTTTGTGTCATTGGATGATCAATTAGGTCATTTTCGTCCTCCCTAGGCTTATTCTTGTCCAATTAGGGTTTTTAACCAATCTTGTGCATCCAATAACTTTGTTTGTGTCATTGAATTAATATTTAGGTTATTTTCCTCCTCCCTAGGCATATTCTTGTCCAATTAGGGTTTTTAACCAATCTTGTGCATCCAATAGGTGTGTTTGTGTCATTGGATGATCAATTAGGTCATTTTCGTCCTCCATAGGCTTATTCTTGTCCAATTAGGGGTTTTAACCAATCTTGTGCATCCAATAAGTTGAGTTGTGTCATTGGATTGACATTTAGGTCATTTTCGTCCTCCCTAGGTTTATTCTTGTCCAATTAGGGTTTTTAACCGATCTTGTGCAATAAATAGGTGTGTTTGTGTCGTTGGATGATCAATTAGGTCATTTTCCTCCTCCCTAGGCATATTCTTGTTCAATTAGTGTTTTTAACCAATCTTGTGCATCCAATATGGGTGTTTGTGTCATTGGATGATCAATTAGGTCATTTTCGTCCTCCCTAGGCTTATTCTTGTCCAATTAGGGTTTTTAACCAATCTTGTGCATCCAATATGTGTGTTTGTGTCATTGGATGATCAATTAGGTCATTTTCGTCCTCCCTAGGCTTATTCTTGTCCAATTAAGGTTTTTAACCAATCTTGTGCATCCGATAAGTTTGTTTGTGTCATTGAATTTATATTTAGGTCATTTTCGTCCTCCCTAGGCATATTCTTGTCCAATTAGGGTTTTTAACCAATCTTGTGCATCCAATAGGTGTGTTTGTGTCGTTGGATGATCAATTAGGTCATTTTCATCCTTCCTAGGCTTATTCTTGTCCAATTAGGGTTTTTAACCAATCTTGTACATCCAATAAGTTCATTTGTGTCATTGGATTAACATTTAGGTCATTTTCGTCCTCCCTAGGCATATTCTTGTCCAATTAGGGTTTTTAACCAATCTTGTGCATCCAATAGGTGTGTTTGTGTCATTGGATGATCAATTAGGTCATTTTCGTCCTCCCTACGCTTATTCTTGTCCAATTAGTGTTTTTAACCAATCTTGTGCATCCAATAAGTTGAGTTGTGTCATTGGATTAACATTTAGGTCATTTTCGTTCTCTTTAGGCTTATTCTTGTCCAATTAGGGTTTTTAACCAATCTTGTGCATCCAATAGGTGTGTTTGTGTCATTGGATGATCAATTAGGTCATTTTCGTCCTCCCTAGGCTTATTCTTGTCCAATTAGGGTTTTTAACCAATCTTGTGCATCCAATAGGTGTGTTTGTGTCATTGGATGATCAATTAGGTCATTTTCGTCCTCCCTAGGCTTATTCTTGTCCAATTAGGGTTTTTAACCAATCTTGTGCATCCAATAAGTTCATTTGTGTCATTGGATTAACATTTAGGTCATATCAGTCCTCCATAGGCATATTCTTGTCCAATTAGGGTTTTTAACCAATCTTGTGCATCCAATAAGTTCATTTGTGTTATTGGATTAACATTTAGGTCATATTCGTCCTCCCTAGGCATATTCTTGTCCAATTAGGGTTTTTAACCAATCTTGTGCATCAAATAACTTTGTTTGTGTCATTGAATTAATATTTAGGTCATTTTCGTCCTCCCTAGGCATATTCTTGTCCAATTAGGGTTTTTAACCATTCTTGTGCATCCAATAGGTGTGTTTGTGTCATTGGATGATCAATTAGGTCATTTTCGTCCTCCCTAGGCTTATTCTTGTCCAATTAGGGTTTTTAACCAATCTTGTGCATCCAATAAGTTCATTTGTGTCATTGGATTAACATTTAGGTCATATCAGTCCTCCCTAGGCATATTCTTGTCCAATTAGGGTTTTTAACCAATCTTGTGCATCCAATAAGTTCATTTGTGTTATTGGATTAACATTTAGGTCATATTCGTCCTCCCTAGGCATATTCTTGTCCAATTAGGGTTTTTAACCAATCTTGTGCATCCAATAACTTTTTTTGTGTCATTGAATTAATATTTAGGTCATTTTCGTCCTCCCTAGGGATATTCTTGCCCAATTAGGGTTTTTAACCAATCTTGTGCATCCAATAGGTGTGTTTGTTTCATTGGATGATCAATTAGGTCATTTTCGTCCTCCCTAGGCTTATTCTTGTCCAATTAGGGTTTTTAACCAATCTTGTGCATCCAATAGGTGTGTTTGTGTCATTGGATGATCAATTAGGTCATTTTCGTCCTCCCTAGGCTTATTCTTGTCCAATTAGGGTTTTTAACCAATCTTGTGCATCCAATAGGTGTGTTTGTGTCATTGGATGATCAATTAGGTCATTTTTGTCCTCCCTAGGCTTATTTTTGTCCAATTAGTGTTTTTAACCAATCTTGTGCATCCAATAAGTTCATTTGTGTCATTGGATGATCAATTAGGTCATTTTCATCCTCCCTAGGCATATTCATGTCCAACTATGGTTTTTAACCAATCTTGTGCATCCAATAGGTGTGTTTGTGTGATTGGATGATCAATTAGGTCATTTTCGTCCTCCCTAGGCTTATTCTTGTCCAATTAGGGTTTTTAACCAATCTTGTGCATCCAATAGGTGTGTTTGTGTCATTGGATGATCAATTAGGTCATTTTCGTCCTCCCTAGGCTTATTCTTGTCCAATTAGGGTTTTTAACCAATCTTGTGCATCCAATAGGTGTGTTTGTGTCATTGGATGATCAATTAGGTCATTTTTATCCTCCCTAGGCTTATTCTTGTCCAATTAGGATTTTTAACCAATCTTGTGCATCCAATAGGTGTGTTTGTGTCATTGGATGATCAATTAGGTCATTTTCGTCCTCCTTAGGCTTATTCTTGTCCAATTAGGGTTTTTAACCAATCTTGTGCATCCAATAACTGTGTTTGTGTCATTGAATTAATATTTAGGTCATTTTCGTCCTCCCTAGGCATATTCTTGTCCAATTAGGGTTTTTAACCAATCTTGTGCATCCAATAGGTGTGTTTGTGTCATTGGATGATCAATTAGGTCATTTTCGTCCTCCCTAGGCTTATTCTTGTCCAATTAGGGTTTTTAACCAATCTTGTGCATCCAATAAGTTCATTTGTGTCATTGGATTAACATTTAGGTCATATCCGTCCTTCCTAGGCATATTCTTGTCCAATTAGGGTTTTTAACCAATCTTGTGCATCCAATAGGTGTGTTTGTGTCATTGGATGATCAATTAGGTCATTTTCGTCCTCCCTAGGCTTATTCTTGTCCATTTAGGGTTTTTAACCAATCTTGTGCATCCAATAGGTGTGTTTGTGTCATTGGATGATCAATTAGGTCATTTTCGTCCTCCCTAGGCTTATTCTTGTCCAATTAGGGTTTTTAACCAATCTTGTGCATCCAATAACTTTGATTGTCTCATTGAATTAATATTTAGGTCATTTTCGTCCTCCCTAGGCATATTCTTGTCCAATTAGGGTTTTTAACCAATCTTGTGCATCCAATAGGTGTGTTTGTGTCATTGGATGATCAATTAGGTCATTTTCGTCCTCCCTAGGCATATTCTTGTCGAATTAGGGTTTTTAACCAAACTTGTGCATCCAATAGGTGTGTTTGGGGCAATGGATGATCAATTAGGTCATTTTCGTCCTCCCTAGGCATATTCTTGTCCAATTAGGGTTTTTAACCAATCTTGTGCATCCAATAGGTGTGTTTGTGTCATTGGATGATCAATTAGGTCATTTTCGTCCTGCCTAGGCATATTCTTGTCCAATTAGGGTTTTTAACAAATCTTGTGCATCCAATAGGTGTGTTTGTGTCATTGGATGATCAATTAGGTCATTTTCGTCCTCCCTAGGCCTATTCTTGTCCAATTAGGGTTTTTAACCAATCTTGTGCATCCAATAAGTTCATTTGTGTCATTGGATGATCAATTAGGTCATTTTCGTCCTCCCTAGGCATATTCTTGTCCAACTAGGGTTTTTAACCAACCTTGTGCATCCAATAGGTGTGTTTGTGTCTTTGGATGATCAATTAGGTCATTTTCGTCCTCCCTAGGCTTATTCTTGTCCAATTAGGGTTTTTAACCAATCTTGTGCATCCAATAGGTGTGTTTGTGTCATTGGATGATCAATTAGGTCATTTTCGTCCTCCCTAGGCTTATTCTTGTCCAATTAGGATTTTTAACCAATCTTGTGCATCCAATAGGTGTGTTTGTGTCATTGGATTAACATTTAGGTCATTTTCGTCCTCCCTAGGCATATTCTTGTCCAATTAGAGTTTTAGACCAATATTGTGCATCCAATGGGTTTTTAACCAATCTTGTGCATCCAATAGGTGTGTTTGTGTCATTGGATGATCAATTAGGTCATTTTGTTCTCCCTAGGCCTATTCTTGTCCAATTAGGGTTTTTAACCAATCTTGTGCATCCAATAGGTGTGTTTGTGTCATTGGATGATCAATTAGGTCATTTTCGTCCTCCCTACGCTTATTCTTGTCCAATTAGGGTTTTTAACCAATCTTGTGCATCCAATAAGTTTGTTTGTTTCATTGACTTAATATTTAGGTCATTTTCGTCCTCCCTAGGCATATTCTTGTCCAATTAGGGTTTTTAACCAATCTTGTGCATCCAATTGGTGTGTTTGTGTCATTGGATGATCAATTAGGTCATTTTCGTCCTCCCTAGGCTTATTCTTGTCCAATTAGGGTTTTTAACCAATCTTGTGCATCCAATAGGTGTGTTTGTGTCATTGGATGATCAATTAGGTCATTTTCGTCCTCCCTAGGCTTATTCTTGTCCAATTAGGGTTTTTAACCAATCTTGTACATCCAATAAGTTCATTTGTGTCATTGGATTATCATTTAGGTCATTTTCGTCCTCCCTAAGCATATTCTTGCCCAATTAGGGTATTTAACCAATCTTGTGCATCCAATAAGTTGAGTTGTGTCATTGGATTAACATTTAGGTCATTTTCGTTCTCCTTAGGCTTATTCTAGTCCAATTAGGGTTTTTAACCAATCTTGTGCATCCAATAGGTGTGTTTGTGTCATTGGATGATCAATTAGGTCATATTCGTCATCCCTAGGCTTATTCTTGTCCAATTAGGGTTTTTAACCAATCTTGTGCATCCAATAGGTGTGTTTGTGTCATTGGATGATCAATTAGGTCATTTTCGTCCTCCCTACGCTTATTCTTGTCCAATTAGGGTTTTTAAACAATCTTGTGCATCCTATAAGTTCATTTGTGTCATTGGATTAACATTTAGGACATTTTCGTCCTCCCTAGGCATATTCTTGTCCAATTAGGGTTTTTAAATAATCTTGTGCATCTAGTAGGTGTGTTTGTGTCATTGGATGATCAATTAGGTCATTTTCGTCCTCCCTAGGCATATTCTTGCCCAATTAGGATTTTTAACCAATCTTGTGCATCCAATAAGTTCATTTGTGTCTTTGGATGATCAATTAGGTCATTTAAGTCCTCCCTAGGCATATTCTTGTCCAACTAGGGTTTTTAACCAATCTTGTGCATCCAATAGGTGTGTTTGTGTCTTTGGATGATCAATTAGGTCATTTTCGTCCTCCCTAGGCTTATTCTTGTCCAATTAGGGTTTTTAACCAATCTTGTGCATCCTATAGGTGTGTTTGTGTCATTGGATGATCAATTAGGTCATTTTCGTCCTCCCTATGCTTATTCTTGTCCAATTAAGGTTTTTAACCAATCTTGTGCATCCAATAAGTTTGTTTGTGTAATTGAATTAATATTTAGGTCATTTTCGTCCTCCCTAGGCATATTCTTGCCCAATTAGGGTTTTTAACCAATCTTGTGCATCCAATAGGTGTGTTTGTGTCATTGGATGATCAATTAGGTCATTTTCGTCCTCCCTAGGCTTATTCTTGTCCAATTAGGGTTTTTAACCAATCTTGTGCATCCAATAACTTTGTTTGTGTCATTGAATTAATATTTAGGTTATTTTCCTCCTCCCTAGGCATATTCTTGTCCAATTAGGGTTTTTAACCAATCTTGTGCATCCAATAGGTGTGTTTGTGTCATTGGATGATCAATTAGGTCATTTTCGTCCTCCATAGGCTTATTCTTGTCCAATTAGGGGTTTTAACCAATCTTGTGCATCCAATAAGTTGAGTTGTGTCATTGGATTAACATTTAGGTCATTTTCGTCCTCCCTAGGCTTATTCTTGTCCAATTAAGGTTTTTAACCAATCTTGTGCATCCAATACGTTTGTTTGTGTAATTGAATTAATATTTAGGTCATTTTCGTCCTCCCTAGGCATATTCTTGCCCAATTAGGGTTTTTAACCAATCTTGTGCATCCAATAGGTGT
>JBBPBR010001036.1:0-21390 GCA_037974775.1 Cicer pinnatifidum
TTGGATGCACAAGATTGGTTAAAAACCCTAATTGGACAAGAATAAGCCTAGGGAGGACGAAAATGACCTAATTGGTCATCCATTGCCACAAACACACCTATTGGATGCACAAGATTGGTTAAAAACCCTAATTGGACAAGAATATGCCTATTGAGGACGAAAATGACTTAATTGGTCATCCAATGACACAAACACACCTATTGGATGCACAAGATTGGTTAAAAACCCTAATTGGACAAGAATATGCCTAGGGAGGATGAAAATAACCTAATTGATCATCCAATGAGACAAACACACCTATTGGATGCACAAGATTGGTTAAAAACCCTAACTGGACAAGAATATGCCTAGGGAGGACGAAAATGACCTAAATGTTAATACAATGACACAAATGAACTTATTGGATGCACAAGATTGGTTAAAAACCCTAATTGATCATCCAATGAAAAAAACACACCTATTGGATGCACAAGATTGGTTAAAAACCCTAATTGGACAAGAATATGCCTAGGGAGGACGAAAATGACCTAAATATTAATTCAATGACACAAACAAACTTATCGGATGCCCAAGATTGGTTAAAAACCTTAATTGGACAAGAATAAGCCTAGGGAGGACGAAAATGACCTAATTGATCATCCAATGACACAAACACACCTATTGGATGCACAAGATTGGTTAAAAACCCTAATTGGACAAGAATAAGCCTAGGGAGGACGAAAATGACCTAATTGATCATCCAATGACACAAACACCCATATTGGATGCACAAGATTGGTTAAAAACCCTAATTGAACAAGAATATGCCTAGGGAGGACGAAAATGACCTAATTGATCATCCAATGACACAAACACACCTATTGGATGCACAAGATTGGTTAAAAACCCTAATTGGACAAGAATATGCCTAGGGAGGACGAAAATGACCTAATTGATCATCCAATGACACAAATGAACTTATTGGATGCACAAGATTAGTTAAAAACCCTAATTGGACAAGAATATGCCTAGGGACGACGAAAATAACCTAATTGATCATCCAATGACACAAACACACCTATTGGATGCACAAGATTGGTTAAAAACCCTAATTGGACAAGAATATGCCTAGGGAGAACGAAAATGACCTAATTGATCATCCAATGACACAAACACACCTATTGGATGCACAAGATTGGTTAAAAACCCTCATTGGACAAGAATATGCCTAGGGAGGACGAAAATGACCTAAATGTTAGTCCAATCACACAAATGAACTTATTGGATGCACAAGATTGGTTAAAACCCTAATTGGACAAGAATTAGCCTTGGGAGGACGAAAATGACCTAATTGATCATCCAATGACACAAACGCACCTATTGGATGCACAAAATTGGTTAAAAACCCTAATTGGACAAGAATATGCCTAGGAAGGACGAAAATGACCTAATTGATCATCCAACGACACAAACACACGTATTGGAAGCACAAGATTGTTTAAAAACCCTAATTGGACAAGAATAAGCCTAGGGAGGACGAAAATGACCTAATTGATAATGCAATGACACAAACACACCTATTGGATGCACAAGATTGGTTAAAAACCCTAGTTGGACAAGAATATGCCTAGGGAGGACGAAAATGACCTAATTGATCATCCAATGACACAAACACACCTATTGGATGCACAAGATTGGTTAAAAACCCTAATTGGACAAGAATATGCCTAGGGAGGACGAAAATGACCTAATTGATCATCCAATGACACAAACACACCTATTGGATGCACAAGATTTGTTAAAAACCGTAATTGGACAAGAATAAGCCTAGGGAGGACGAAAATGACCTAATTGATCATCCAATGACACAAACACACCTATTGGATGCACAAGATTGGTTAAAAACCCTAATTGGACAAGAATATGCCTAGGGAGGACGAAAATGACTTAAATATTAATTCAATACCACAAACAAAGTTATTGGATGCACAAGATTGGTTAAAAACCCTAATTTGACAAGAATAAGTCTAGGGAGGACGAAAATGACCTAATTGATCATCCAATGACACAAACACACCTATTGGATGCACAAGATTGGTTAAAAACCCTAATTGGACAAGAATAAGCCTAGGGAGGACGAAAATGACCTAATTGATCATCCAATGACACAAACACACCTATTGGATGCACAAGATTGGTTAAAAACCCTAATTGGACAAGAATATGCCTAGGGAGGACGAAAATGACCTAATTGATCATCCAACGACACAAACACACCTATTGGATGCACAAGATAGGTTAAATTCCCTAATTGGACAAGAATAAGCCTTGGGAGGACAAAAATGACCTAATTGATCATCCAATGACACAAACACACCTATTGGATGCTCAAGATTGGTTAAAAACCCTGATTGGACAAGAATATGCCTAGGGACGACGAAAATGACCTAATTGATCATCCAATGACACAAACACACCTATTGGATGCACAAGATTGGTTAAAAACCCTAATTGGACAAGAATAAGCCTAGGGAGAACGAAAATGACCTAAATGTTAATCCAATGACACAACTCAACTTACTGGATGCACAAGATCGGTTAAAAACCCTAATTGGACAAGAATAAGCCTAGGGAGGACGAAAATGACCTAATTGATCATCCAATGACACAAACACACCTATTGGATGCACAAGATTGGTTAAAAACCCTAATTGGACAAGAATAAGCCAAGGGAGAACGAAAATGACCTAATTGATCATCCAATGACACAAACACACCTATTGGATGCACAAGATTGGTTAAAAACCATAATTGGACAAGAATAAGCCTAGGGAGGACGAAAATGACCTAATTGATCATCCAATGACACAAACACACCTATTGGATGCACAAGATTGGTTAAAAACCCTAATTGGACAAGAATATGCCTAGGGAGGACGAAAATGACCTAAATATTAATTCAATGACACAAACAAACTTATCGGATGCACAAGATTGGTTAAAAACCCTAATTGGACAAGTATAAGCCTAGGGAGGACGAAAATGACCTAAATGTTAATCCAATGACACAACTCAACTTATTGGATGCACAAGATTGGTTAAAAACCCTAATTGGACAAGAATGTGCCTAGGGAGGACAAAAATGACCTAATCGATCATCCAATGACACAAACACACCTATTGGATGCACAAGATTGGTTAAAAACCCTAATTGGACAAGAATATGCCTAGGGAGGACGAAAATGACCTAATTGATCATCCAATGACACAAACACACCTATTGGATGCACAAGATTGGTTAAAAACCCTAATTGGACAAGAATATGCCTAGGGAGGACGAAAATGACCTAATTGATCATCCAATGACACAAATGAACTTATTGGATGCACAAGATTAGTTAAAAACCCTAAATGGACAAGAATAAGGCTAGGGAGGACGATAATAACCTAATTGATCATCCAATGACACAAACACACCTATTGGATGCACAAGATTGGTCTAAAACTCTAATTGGACAAGAATATGCCTAGCGAGGACCAAAATGACCTAAATGTTAATCCAATGACACAAATGAACTTATTGGATGCACAAGATTGGTTAAAAACCCTAATTGGACAAGAATAAGCCTAGGGAGGACGAAAATGACCTAAATGTTAATCCAATGACACAACTCAACTTATTGGATGCACAAGATTGGTTAAAAACCCTAATTGGAAAGAATAAGCCTAGGGAGGACGAAAATGACCTAATTGATCATCCAATGATACAAACACACCTATTGGATGCACAAGATTGGTTAAAAACCCTAATTGGACAAGAATAAGCCTAGGGAGGACGAAAATGACATAAATGTTAATCCAATGACACAACTCAACTTATTGGATGCACAAGATTGGTAAAAACCCTAATTGGACAAGAATATGCCTAGGGAGGACGAAAATGACCTAATTGATCATCCAATGACACAAACACACCTATTGGATGCACAAGATTGGTTAAAAACCCTAATTGGACAAGAATATGCCTAGGGAGGACGAAAATGACCTAATTGATCATCCAATGACACAAACACACCTATTGGATGCACAAGATTGGTTAAAAACCCTAATTGGACAAAAATAAGCGTAGGGAGAACGAAAATGAGCTAAATATTAATCCAATGACACAACTCAACTTATTGGATGCACAAGATTGGTTAAAAACCCTAATTGGACAAGAATAAGCCTAGGGAGGACGAAAATGACCTAATTGATCATCCAATGACACAAACACACCTATTGGATGCACAAGATTGGTTAAAAACCCTAATTGGACAAGAATATGCCTAGGGATGACGAAAATAACCTAATTGATCATCCAATGACACAAACACACCTATTGGATGCACAAGATTGGTTAAAAACCCTAATTGGACAAGAATATGCCTAGGGAGGACGAAAATGACCTAAATGTTAATCCAATGACACAAATGAACTTATTGGATGCAAAAGATTGGTTAAAAACCCTAATTGGACAAGAATAAGCCTATGGAGGACAAAAATGACCTAATTGGACAAGAATAAGCCTAGGGAGGACGAAAATGACCTAATTGATCATCCAATGACACAAACACACCTATTGGATGCACAAGATTGGTTAAAAACCCTAATTGGACAAGAATATGCCTAGGGAGGACGAAAATGACCTAATTGATCATCCAATGACACAAACACACCTATTGGATGCACAAGATTGGTTAAAAACCCTAATTGGACAAGAATATGCCTAGGTAGGACGAAAATGACTTAAATATTAATTCAATGACACAAACAAAGTTATTGGATGCACAAGATTGGTTAAAAACCCTAATTTGACAAGAATAAGTCTAGGGAGGACGAAAATGACCTAATTGATCATCCAATGACACAAACACACCTATTGGATGGACAAGATTGGTTAAAAACCCTAATTGGACAAGAATAAGCCTAGGGAGGACGAAAATGACCTAATTGATCATCCAATGACACAAACACACCTATTGGATGCACAAGATTGGTTAAAAACCCTAATTGGACAAGAATATGCCTAGGGAGGACGAAAATGACCTAATTGATCATCCAATGACACAAACACACCTATTGGATGCACAAGATTGATTAAAAACCTTAATTGGACAAGAATAAGCCCAGGGACGACGAAAATGACCTAAATGTTAATCCAATGACACAACTCAACTTATTGGATGCACAAGATTGGTTAAAAACCCTAATTGGAAAAGAATATGCCTAGGGAGGAAGAAAATGACCTCAATATTAATTTAATGACACAAACAAACTTATCAGATGCACAAGATTGGTTAAAAACCCTAATTGGACAAGAATAAGCCTAGGGAGGACGAAAATGACCTAATTGATCATCCAATGACACAAACACACCTATTGGATGCACAAGATTGGTTAAAAACCCTAATTGGACAAGAATATGCCTAGGGAGGACGAAAATGACCTAATTGATCATCCAATGACACAAACACATCTATTGGAAGCACAAGATTGGTTAAAAACCCTAATTGGACAAGAATATGCAAAGGGAGGACGACAATGACCTAATTGATCATCCAATGACACAAACACAACTATTGGATCCACAAGATTGGTTAAAAACTCTAATTGGACAAGAATATACCTAGGCAGGACGAAAATGACTTAATTGATCATCCAATGACACAAACACATCTATTGGATGCACAAGATCGGTTAAAAACCCTAATTGGACAAGAATAAGCCTAGGGAGGACGAAAATGACCTAATTGATCATCCAATGACACAAACACACCTATTGGATGCACAAGATTGGTTAAAAACCCTAATTGGACAAGAATATGCCTAGGGAGGACGAAAATGACCTAATTGACCATCCAATGACACAAACACACCTATTGGATGCACAAGATTGGTTAAAAACCATCATTGGACAAGAATAAGCCTAGGGAGGACGAAAATGACCTAATTGATCATCCAATGACACACACACCTATTGGATGCACAAGATTGGTTAAAAACCCTAATTGGACAAGGATATGCCTTGGGAGGACGAAAATGACCTAAATATTAATTCAATGACACAAAAAACTTATTGGATGCACAAGATTGGTTAAAAACCCTAATTGGACAAGAATAAGCCTAGGGAGGACGAAAATGACCTAATTGATCATCCAATGACACAAACACACCTATTGGATGCACAAGATTGGTTAAAAACCCTAATTGGACAAGAATATGCCTAGGGAGGACGAAAATGACCCAAATATTAATTCAATGACACAAACAAAGTTATTGGATGCACAAGATTGGTTAAAAACCCTAATTGGACAAGAATAAGCCTAGGGAGGACGAAAATGACCTAATTGATCATCCAATGACACAAACACACCTATTGGATGCACAAGATTGGTTAAAAACCCTAATTGGACAAGAATATGCCTAGGGAGGACGAAAATGACCTAAGTATTAATTCAATGACACAAACAACGTTATTGGATGCACAAGATTAGTTAAAAACCCTAATTGGACAAGAATAAGCCTAGGGAGGACGAAAATGACCTAATTGATCATCCAATGACACAAACACACCTATTGGATGCACAAGATTGGTTAAAAACCGTAATTGGACAAGAATATGCCTAGGGATGACGAAAATAACCTAAATATTAATTCAATGACACAAACAAAGTTATTGGATGCACAAGATTGGTTAAAAACCCTAATTGGACAAGAATAAGCCTAGGGAGGACGAAAATGACCTAATTGATCATCCAATGACACAAACACACCTATTGGATGCACAAGATTGGTTAAAAACCCTAATTGGACAAGAAAATGCCTAGGGAGGACGAAAATGACCTAATTGTTAATCCAATGACACAAACTCACCTATTGGATGGACAAGATTGGTTAAAAACCCTAATTGGACTAGAATAAGCATAGGGAGGACGAAAATGACCTAATTGATCATCCAATGACACAAACACACCTACTAGATGCACAAGATTGGTTAAAAACCCTAATTGGACAAGAATATGCCTAGGGAGGACGAAAATGACCTAAATGTTAATCCAATGACACAAATGAACTTATTGGATGCACAAGATTGGTTTAAAACCCTAATTGGACAAGAATAAGCCTTCGGAGCACGAAAATGACCTAATTGATCATCCAATGACACAAACACACCTATTGGATGCACAAGACTGGTTAAAAACCCTAATTGGACAAGAATAAGCCTAGGGAGGACGAAAATGACCTAATTGATCATCCAATGACACAAACACACCTATTGGATGCACAAGATTGGTTAAAAACCCTAATTGGACAAGAATAAGCCTAGGGAGGACGAAAATGACCTAATTGATCATCCAATGACACAAACACACCTATTGGATGCACAAGATTGGTTAAAAACCCTAATTGGACAAGAATAAGCCTAGGGAGGACGAAAATGACCTAATTGATCATCCAATGACACAAACACACCTATTGGATGCACAAGATTGGTTTAAAACCCTAGTTGATCAAGAATATGCCTAGGAAGGACGAAAATGACCTAATTGATCATCCAATGACACAAATGAACTTATTGGATGCACAAGATTGGTTAAAAACCCTAATTGGACAAGAATAAGCCTAGGGAGGACGAAAATGACCTAATTGATCATCCAATGACACAAACACACCTATTGGATGCACAAGATTGGTTAAAAACCCTAATTGGACAAGAATAAGCCTAGGGAGGACGAAAATGACCTAATTGATCATCCAATGACACAAACACACCTATTGGATGCACAAGATTGGTTAAAAACCCTAATTGGACAAGAATAAGCCTAGGGAGGACGAAAATGACCTAATTGATCATCCAATGACACAAACACATCTATTGGAAGCACAAGATTGGTTAGAAACCCTAGTTGGACAAGAATATGCCTAGGGAGGACGAAAATGACCTAATTGATCATCCAATGACACAAATGAACTTATTGGATGCACAAGATTGCTTAAAAACCCTAATTGGACAAAAATAAGCATAGAAAGGACGAAAATGACCTAATTGATCATCCAATGACACAAACACACCTATTGGATGCACAAGATTGGTTAAAAACCCTAATTGGACAAGAATAAGCCTAGGGAGGACGAAAATGACCTAATTGATCATCCAATGACACAAACACACCTATTGGATGCACAAGATTGGTTAAAAACCCTAATTGGACAAGAATAAGCCTAGGGAGGACGAAAATGACCTAATTGATCATCCAATGACACAAACACACCTATTGGATGCACAAGATTGGTTAAAAACCCTAATTGGACAAGAATATGCCAAGGGAGGACGAAAATGACCTAAATATTAATTCAATGACATAAAGAAACTTTTTGGATGCACAAGATTGGTTAAAAACCCTAATTGGACCAGAATAAGCCTAGGGAGGACGAAAATGACCTAATTGATCATCCAATGACATAAACAAAGTTATTGGATGCACAAGATTGGTTAAAAACCCTAATTGGACAAGAATAAGCCTAGGGAGGAAGAAAATGACCTAATTGATCATCCAATGACACAAACACACCTATTGGATGCACAAGATTGGTTAAAAACCCTAATTGGACAAGAATAAGCCTAGGGAGGACGAAAATGACCTAATTGATCATCCAATGACACAAACACACCTATTGGATGCACAAGATTGGTTAAAAACCCTAATTGGACAAGAATATGCCTAGGGAGGATGAAAATGACCTAATTGATCATCCAATGACACAAACACACCAATTGGATGCACAAGATTCGTTAAAAACCCTAATTGGACAAGAATATGCATAGGGAGGTCGAAAATGACCTAATTGATCATCCAATGACACAAACACACCTATTGGATGCACAAGATTGGTTAAAAACCCTAATTGGACAAGAATATGCCTAGGGAGGACGAAAATGACCTAATTGATCATCCAATGACACAAACACACCTATTGGATGCACAAGATTGGTTAAAAACCCTAACTTGACAAGAATATGCCTAGGGAGGACGAAAATGACCTAATTGATCATCCAATGACACAAACACACCTATTGGATGCACAAGATTGGTTAAAAACCCTAATTTGACAAGAATATGCCTAGGGAGGACGAATATGACCTAAATGTTAATCCAATAACTCAAATGAACTTATTGGATGCACAAGATTTGTTAAAAACCCAAATTGGACAAGAATAATCCTAGGGAGAACGAAAATGACCTAAATGTTAATCCAATGACACAACTCAACTTATTGGATGCACAAGATTGGTTAAAAACCCTAATTGGACAAGAATAAGCCTAGGGAGGACGAAAATGACCTAATTGATCATCCAATGACACAAACACACCTATTGGATGCACAAGATTGGTTAAAAACCCTAATTGGACAAGAATATGCCTAGGGAGGACGAAAATGACCTAAATATTAATTCAATGACACAAACAAAGTTATTGGATGCAAAGATTGGTTAAAAACCCTAATTGGACAAGAATAAGCCTAGGGAGGACGAAAATGACCTAATTGATCATCCAATGACACAAACACACCTATTGGATGCACAAGATTGGTTAAAAACCCTAATTGGACAAGAATAAGCCTAGGGAGGACGAAAATGACCTAATTGATCATCCAATGACACAAACACACCTATTGGATGCACAAGATTGGTTAAAAACCCTAATTGGACAAGAATATGCCTAGGGAGGACGAAAATGACCTAAATATTAATTCAATGACACAAACAAAGTTATTGGATGCACAAGATTGATTAAAAACCCTAATTTGACAAGAATAAGTGTAGGTAGGATGAAAATGACCTAATTGATCATCCAATGACACAAACACACCTATTGGATGCACAAGATTGGTTAAAAACCCTAATTGGACAAGAATAAGCCTAGGGAGGACGAAAATGACCTAATTGATCATCCAATGACACAAACACACCTATTGGATGCACAAGATTGGTTAAAAACCCTAATTGGACAAGAATAAGCCTAGGGAGGACGAAAATGACCTAATTGATCATCCAATGACACAAATGAACTTATTGGAGGCACAAGATTGGTTAAAAACCCTAATTGGACAAGAATAAGCCTAGGGAGGACGAAAATGACCTAATTGATCATCCAATGACACAAACACACCTATTGGAAGCACAAGATTGGTTAAAAACCCTAATTGGACAAGAATAAGCGTAGGGAGGACGAAAATGACCTAATTGATCATCCAATGACACAAACACACCTATTGGATGCACAAGATTGGTTAAAAACCCTAATTGGACAAGAATATGCCTAGGGAGGACGAAAATAACCTAAATATTAATCCAATGACACAACTCAACTTATTGGATGCACAAGATTGGTTAAAAACCCTAATTGGACAAGAATAAGCCTAGGGAGGACGAAAATGACCTAATTGATCATCCAATGACACAAACACACCTATTGGATGCACAAGATTGGTTAAAAACCCTAATTGGACAAGAATATGCCTAGGGAGGACGAAAATGACCTAATTGATCATCCAATGACACAAATGAACTTATTGGATGCACAAGATTAGTTAAAAACACTAATTGGACAAGAATAAGCCTAGGGAGGACGAAAATAACCTAACTGATCATCCAATGACACAAACACACCTATTGGATGCACAAGATTGGTCTAAATAATTGGATAAGAATATGCCTAGGGAGGACGAAAATGACCTAAATATTAATCCAATGACACAAATGAACTTATTGGATGCACAAGATTGGTTAAAAACCCTAATTGGACAAGAATAACCCTAGGGAGGACGAAAATGACCTAAATGTTAATCCAATGACACAACTCAACTTATTGGATGCACAAGATTGGTTAAAAACCCTAATTGGACAAGAATAAGCCTAGGGAGGACGAAAATGACCTAATTGATCATCCAATGACACAAACACACCTATTGGAAGCACAAGATAGGTTAAAAACCCTAATTGGACAAGAATATGCCTAGGGAGGACGAAAATGACCTAATTGATCATCCAATGACACAAACACACCTATTGGATGCACAAGATTGGTTAAAAACCTTAATTGGACAAGAATATGCCTAGGGACTACGAAAATGACCTAAAAATTAATTCAATGACACAAACAAACTTATTGGATGCACAAGATTGGTTAAAAACCCTAATTGGACAAGAATAAGCCTAGGTAGGATGAAAATGACCTAGTTGATCATCCAATGACACAAACACACCTAATGGATGCACAAGATTGGTTAAAAACCCTAATTGGAAAAGAATAAGCCTAGGGAGGACGAAAATGACCTAATTGATCATCCAATGACACAAACACACCTATTGGATGCACAAGATTGGTTAAAAACCCTAATTGGACAAGAATAAGCCTAGGGAGGACGAAAATGACCTAATTGATCATCCAATGACACAAACACACCTATTGGATGCACAAGATTGGTTTAAAACCCTAGTTGGACAAGAATATGCCTAGGGAGGACGAAAATGACCTAATTGATCATCCAATGACACAAATGAACTTATTGGATGCACAAGATTGGTTAAAAACCCTAATTGGACAAGAATAAGCCTAGGGAGGACGAAAATGACCTAATTGATCATCCAATGACACAAATGAACTTATTGCATGCACAAGATTGGTTAAAAACCCTAATAGGACAAGAATAAGCCTAGGGAGGACCAAAATGACCTAATTGATTATCCAATGACACAAACACACCTATTGGATGCACAAGATTGGTTAAAAACCCTAATTGGACAAGAATAAGCCTAGGGAGGACGAAAATGACCTAATTGATCATCCAATGACACAAACACACCTATTGGATGCACAAGATTGGTTAAAAACCCTAATTGGACAAGAATAAGCCTAGGGAGGACGAAAATGACCTAATTGATCATCCAATGACACAAACACACCTATTGGATGCACAAGATTGGTTAAAAACCCAAATTGGACAAGAATAAGCCTAGTGAGGACGAGAATGACCTAATTGATCATCCAATGACACAAACACACCTATTGGAAGCACAAGATTGGTTAAAAACCCTAATTGGAGAAGAATATGCCTAGGGAGGACGAAAATGACCTAAATATTAATCCAATGACACAAATGAACTTATTGGATGCACAAGATTGGTTAAAAACCCTAATTGGGCAAGAATAAGCCTAGGGAGGACAAAAATGACCTAATTGATCATCCAATGACACAAACACACCTATTGGATGCACAAGATTGGTTAAAAACCCTAATTGGACAAGAATAAGCCTAGGGAGGACGAAAATGACCTAATTGATCATCCAATGACACATACACACCTATTAGATGCACAAGAACTGTTAAAAACCATAATTGGACAAGAATAAGCCTAGGGAGGACGAAAATGACCTAATTGATCATCCAATGACACAAACACACCTATTGGATGCACAAGATTGGTTAAAAACCCTAATTGGACAAGAATATGCATAGGGAGGATGAAAATGACCTAATTGATCATCCAATGACACAAAAACACCTATTGGATGCACAAGATTGGTTAAAAACCCTAATTGGACAAGAATAAGCCTAGGGAGGACGAAAATGACCTAATTGATCATCCAATGACACAAACACACCTATTGGATGCACAAGATTGGTTAAAAACCCTAATTGGACAAGAATAAGACTAGGGAGAACGAAAATGACCTAAATGTTAATCCAATGACACATCTCAACTGATTGGATGCACAAGATTGGTTAAAAACCCTAATTGGACAAGAATAAGCGTAGGGAGGACGAAAATGACCTAATTGATCATCCAATGACACAAACACACCTATTGGATGCACAAGATTGGTTAAAAACCCTCATTGGACAAGAATATGCCTAGGGAGGACGAAAATGACCTAAATGTTAATCCAATGACACAAATGAACTTATTAGATGTACAAGATTGGTTAAAAACCCTAATTGGAAAAGAATAAGCCTAGGGAGGACGAAAATGACCTAATTGATCATCCAATGACACAAACACACCTATTGGATGCTTAAGATTGGTTAAAAACCCTAATTGGACAAGAATAAGCCTAGGGAGGACGAAAATGACCTAATTGATCATCCATTGCCACAAACACACCTATTGGATGCACAAGATTGGTTAAAAACACTAATTGGACAAGAATATGCCTAGGGAGGACGAAAATGACCTAATTGGTCATCCAATGACACAAACACACCTATTGGATGCACAAGATTGGTTAAAAACCCTAATTGGACAAGAATATGCCTAGGGAGGACGAAAATAACCTAATTGATCATCCAATGAGACAAACACACCTATTGTATGCACAAGATTGGTTAAAAACCCTAATTGGACAAGAATATGCCTAGGAGGGACGAAAATGACCTAAATGTTAATCCAATGACACAAATGAACTTATTGGATGCACAAGATTGGTTAAAAACCCTAACTGGACAAGAATAAGCCTAGGGAGGACGAAAATGACCTAAATGTCAATCCAATGACACAACTCAACTTATTGGATGCACAAGATTGGTTAAAACCCCTAATTGGACAAGAATAAGCCTATGGAGGACGAAAATGACCTAATTGATAATCCAATGACACAAACACAGCTATTGGATGCACAAGATTGGTTAAAAACCCTAATTGGACAAGAATATGCCTAGGGAGGAGGAAAATAACCTAAATATTAATTCAATGACACAAACAAAGTTATTGGATGCACAAGATTGGTTAAAAACCCTAATTGGACAAGAATAAGCCTAGGGAGGACGAAAATGACCTAATTGATCATCCAATGACACAAACACACCTATTGGATGCACAAGATTGATTAAAAACCCTAATTGGGCAAGAATATGCCTAGGGAGGACGAAAATGACCTAAATATTAATTCGATTACACAAACAAACTTATAGGATGCACAAGATTGGTTAAAAACCTTAATTGGACAAGAATAAGCCTAGGGAGGACGAAAATGACCTAAATGTTAATCCAATGACACAAACTCACCTATTGGATGCACAAGATTGGTTAAAAACCCTAATTGGACAAGAATAAGCATAGGGAGGACGAAAATGACCTAATTGATCATCCAAAGACACAAACACACCTATTGGATGCACAAGATTGGTTAAAAACCCTAGTTGGACAAGAACATGCCTAGGGAGGACGAAAATGACCTAATTGATCATCCAAAGACACAAATGAACTTATTGGATGCACAAGATTGGTTAAAAATCCTAATTGGACAAGAATAAGCCTAGGGAGGACGAAAATGACCTAATTGATCATCCAATGACACAAACACACCTACTAGATGCACAAGATTATTTAAAAACCCTAATTGGACAAGAATATGCCTAGGGAGGACGAAAATGACCTAAATGTTAATCCAATGACACAAATGAACTTATAGGATGCACAAGATTGGTTAAAAACCCTAATTGGACAAGAATAAGCGTAGGGAGGACGAAAATGACCTAATTGATCATCCAATGACACAAACACACCTATTGGATGCACAAGATAGGTTAAAAACCTTAATTGGACAAGAATAAGCCTAGGGAGGACGAAAATGACCTAATTGATCATCCAATGACACAAACACACCTATTGGATGCACAAGATTGGTTAAAAACCCTAATTGGACAAGAATAAGCCTAGGGAGGACGAAAATGACCTAATTGATCATCCAATGACACAAACACCCATATTGGATGCACAAGATTTGTTAAAAACCCTAATTGAACAAGAATATGCCTAGGGAGGACGAAAATGACCTAATTGATCATCCAACGACACAAACACACCTATTTATTGCACAAGATCGGTTAAAAACCCTAATTGGACAAGAATAAGCCTAGGGAGGACGAAAATGACCTAATTGATCATCCAATGACACAAACACACCTATTGGATGCACAAGATTGGTTAAAAACCCTAATTGGACAAGAATATGCCTAGGGAGGACGAAAATGACCTAATTGATCATCCAATGACACAAACACACCTATTGGATGCAGAAGATTGGTTAAAAACCCTAATTGGACAATAATATGCGTAGGGAGGACGAAAATGACCTAAATATTAATTCAATGACACAAACAAACTTATTGGATTCACAAGATTGGTTAAAAACCCTAATTGGGCAAGAATAGGCCTAGGGAGGACGAAAATGACCTAATTGATCATCCAATGACACAAACACACCTATTGGATGCACAAGATTGGTTAAAAACCCTAATTGGACAAGAATAAGCCTAGGGAGGACGAAAATGACCTAATTGATCATCCAATGACACAAACACACCTATTGGATGCACAAGATTGGTTAAAAACCCTAATTGGACAAGAATATGCCTAGGGAGGACGAAAATGACCTAATTGATCATCCAATGACACAACTCAACTTATTGGATGCACAAGATTGGTTAAAAACCCTAATTGGACAAGAATAAGCCTAGGGAGGACGAAAATAACCTAATTGATCATCCAATCACACAAACATACCTATTGGATGCACAAGATTGGTTAAAAACCCTAATTGGACAAGAATAAGCCTAGGGAGGATGATAATGACCTAATTGATCATCCAATGACACAAACACACCTATTGGATGCACAAGATTAGTTAAAAACCCTAATTGGACAAGAATAAGCCTAGGGAGGACGAAATAGACCTAAATGTTAATCCAATGACACAACTCAACTTATTGGATGCACAAGATTGGTTAAAAACCCTAATTGGACAAGAATAAGCCTAGGGAGGACGAAAATGACCTAATTGATCATCCAATGACACAAACACACCTATTGGATGCACAAGATTGGTTAAAAACCCTAATTGGACAAGAATATGCCTAGGGAGGACGTAAATGACGTAAATATTAATTCAATGACACAAACAAAGTTATTGGATGCACAAGATTGGTTAAAAACCCTAATTGGACTAGAATAAGCATAGGGAGGACGTAAATGACCTAATTGATCATCCAATGACACAAACACACCTATTGGATGCACAAGATTGGTTAAAAACCCTAATTGGACAAGAATATGCCTAGGGAGGACGAAAATGACCTAATTGATCATCCAATGACATAAACACACCTATTGGATGCGCAAGATTTGTTAAAAACCCTAATTGGACAAGAATATGCCTAGGGAGGACGAAAATGACCTAAATGTTAATCCAATGACACAAATGAACTTATTGGATGCACAAGATTGGTTAAAAACCCTAATTGGACAAGAATAAGCCTAGGGAGGACGAAAATGACTTAAATGTTAATCCAATGACACAACTCAACTTATTGGATGCACAAGATTGGTTAAAAACCCTAATTGGAGAAGAATATGACTAGGGAGGACGAAAATGACCTAATTGATCATCCAATGACACAAACACACCTATTGGATGCACAAGATTGGTTAAAAACTCTAATTGGACAAGAATATGCCTAGAGAGGACGAAAATGACCTAATTGATCATCCAATGACACAAATGAACTTATTGGATGCACAAGATTGGTTAAAAACCCTAATTGGACAAGAATAAGCCTATCGAGGACGAAAATGACCTAATTGATCATCCAATGACACAAACACACCTATTGGATCCACAAGATTGGTTAAAAACCCTAATTGGACAAGAATAAGCCTAGGGAGGACGAAAATGACCTAAATGTTAATCCAATGACACAACTCAACTTATTGGATGCACAAGATTGGTTAAAAACCCTAATTGGACACGAATAAGCCTAGGGAGGACGAAAATGACCTAAATGTTAATCCAATGACACAACTCAACTTATTGGATGCACAAGATTGGTTAAAAACCCTAATTGGACAAGAATAAGTCTAGGGAGGATGAAAATGACCTAATTGATCATCCAATGACACAAACACACCTATTGGATGCACAAGATTGGTTAAAAACCCTAATTGGACAAGAATAAGCCTAGGGAGGACGAAAATGACCTAATTGATCATCCAATGACACAAACACACCTATTGGATGCACAAGATTGGTTAAAAACCCTAATTGGACAAGAATAAGCCTAGGGAGGACGAAAATGACCTAATTGATCATCCAATGACACAAACACACCTATTGGATGCACAAGATTGGTTAAAAACCCTAATTGGACAAGAATAAGCCTAGGGAGGACGAAAATGACCTAATTGATCATCCAATGACAGAAACACACCGATTGGATTCACAAGATTGGTTAAAAACCCTAATTCGACAAGAATATGCCTAAGGAGGACGAAAATGACCTAAATATTAATTCAATGACACAAACAAAGTTATTGGATGCACAAGATTGGTTAAAAACCCTAATTGGACAAGAATAAGCCTTGGGATGATGAAAATGACCTAATTGATCATCCAATGACACAAACACACCTATTGGATGCACAAGATTGGTTAAAAACCCTAATTGGACAAGAATAAGCCTAGGGAGGACGAAAATGACCTAATTGATCATCCAATGACACAAACACACCTATTGGATGCACAAGATTGGTTAAAAACCCTAATTGGACAAGAATAAGCCTAGGGAGGACGAAAATGACCTAATTGATCATCCAATGACACAAACACACCTATTGGATGCACAAGATTGGTTAAAAACCCTAATTGGACAAGAATAAGCCTAGGGAGGACGAAAATGACCTAATTGATCATCCATTGCCACAAACACACCTATGGGATGCACAAGATTGGTTAAAAACCCTAATTGGACAAGAATATGCCTTGGGAGGACGAAAATGACCTAATTGGTCATCCAATGACACAAACACACCTATTGGATGCAAAAGATTGGTTAAAAACCCTAATTGGACAAGAATAAGCCTAGGGAGGACGAAAATGACCTAATTGATCATCCAATGACACAAACACACCTATTGGATGCACAAGATTGGTTAAAAACCCTAATTGGACAAGAATAAGCCTAGGGAGGACGAAAATGACCTAATTGATCATCCAATGACACAAACACACCTATTGGATGCACAAGATTGGTTAAAAACCCTAATTGGACAAGAATATGCCTAGGGAGGACTAAAATGACCTAAATATTAATTCAATGACATAAACAAACTTATTGGATGCACAAGATTGGTTAAAAACCCTAATTGGACAAGAATAAGCCTAGGGAGGACGAAAATGACATAATTGATCATCCAATGACACAAACACACCTATTGGATGCACAAGATTGGTTAAAAACCCTAATTGGACAAGAATATGCCTAGAGAGGACGAAAATGACCTAATTGATCATCCAATGACACAAATGAACTTATTGGATGCACAAGATTAGTTAAAAACCCTAATTGGACAAGAATATGCCAAGGGAGGACGAAAATGACCTAATTGATCATCTAATGACCCAAACACACCTATTGGATGCACAAGATTGGTTAAAAACCCTAATTGGACAAGAATATGCCTAGGGAGGACGAAAATGACCTAAATGTTAATCCAATGACACAAATGAACTTATTGGATGCACAAGATTGGTTAAAAACCCTAATTGGACAAGAATAAGCCTAGGGAGGACGAAAATGACCTAAATGTTAATCCAATGACACAAATGAACTTATTGGATGCACAAGATTGGTTAAAAACCCTAATTGGACAAGAATAACCCTAGGGAGGACGAAAATGACCTAAATGTTAATCCAATGACACAACTCAACTTATTGGATGCACAAGATTGGTTAAAAACCCTAATTGGACAAGAATAAGCCTAGGGAGGACGAAAATGACCTAATTGATCATCCAATGACACAAACACACCTATTGGATGCACAAGATTGGTTAAAAACCCTAAGTGGACAAGAATAAGCCTAGGGAGGACGGAAATGACCTAATTGATCATCCAATGACACAAACACACCTATTGGATGCACAAGATTGGTTAAAAACCCTAATTGGACAAGAATATGCCTAGGGAGGATGAAAATGACCTAAATATTAATTCAATGACACAAACAAAGTTATTGAATGCACAAGATTGGTTAAAAACCCTAATTGGACAAGAATAAGCCTACGGAGGACGAAAATGACCTAATTGATCATCAAATGACACAAACACACCTATTGGATGCACAAGATTGGTTAAAAACCCTAATTGGACAAGAATATGCCTAGGGAGGACGAAAATGACCTAATTGATCATCCAATGACACAAACACACCTATTGGATGCACAAGATTGGTTAAAAACCCTAATTGGACAAGAATAAGCCTAGGGAGGACGAAAATGACCTAATTGATCATCCAATGACACAAACACACCTATTGGATGCACAAGATTGGTTAAAAACCCTAATTGGACAAGAATAAGCCTTCGAAGGACGAAAATGACCTAATTGATCATTCAATGACACAAACACACCTATTGGATGCACAAGATTGGTTAAAAACCCTAATTGGACAAGAATAAGCCTATGGAGGACGAAAATGAACTAATTGATCATCGAATGACACAAACACACCTATTGGATGCACAAGATTGGTTAAAAACCATAATTGGACAAGAATATGCCTAGGGAGGACGAAAATGACCTAATTCATCATCCAATGACACAAACACACCTATTGGATGCACAAGATTGGTTAAAAACCCTAATTGGACAAGAATAAGCCTAGGGAGGACGAAAATGACCTAATTGATCATCCAATGACACAAACACACCTATTGGATGCACAAGATTGGTTAAAAACCCTAATTGGACAAGAATAAGCCTAGGGAGGACGAAAATGACCTAATTGATCATCCAATGACACAAACACACCTATTGGATGCACAAGATTGGTTAAAAACCCTAATTGGACAAGAATAATCCTAGGGAGGACAAAAATGACCTAATTGATCATCCAATGACACAAATGAACTTATTGGATGCACAAGATTGGTTAAAAACCCTAGTTGTAGAAGAATATGCCTAGGGAGGACGAAAATGACCTAATTGATCTTCCAATGACACAAATGAACTTATTGGATGCACAAGATTTGTTAAAAACCCTAATTGGACAAGAATAAACCTAGGGAGGACGAAAATGACCTAATTGATCATCCAATGACACAAACACACCTATTGGATGCACAAGATTGGTTAAAAACCCTAATTGGACAAGAATAAGCCTAGGGAGGACGAAAATGACCAAATTGATAATCCATTGCCACAAACACACCTATTGGATGCACAAGATTGGTTAAAAACCCTAATTGGACAAGAATATGCCTAGGGAGGACGAAAATGACCTAATTGATCATCCAATGACACAAACACACCTATTGGATGCACAAGATTGGTTAAAAACACTAATTGGACAAGAATAAGCCTAGGGAGGACGAAAATGATCTAATTGATCATCCAATGACACAAACACACCTATTGGATGCACAAGATAGGTTAAAAACCTTCATTGGACAAGAATATGCCTAGGGAGGACGAAAATGACCTAATTGATCATCCAATGACACAAACACACCTATTGGATGCACAAGATTGGTTAAAAACCCTAATTGGACAAGAATAAGCCTAGGGAGGACGAAAATGACCTAATTGATCATCCAATGACACAAACACACCTATTGGATGCACAAGATTGGTTAAAAACCCTAATTGGACAAGAATAAGCCTATGGAGGACGAAAATGACCTAATTGATCATCCAATGACACAAACACACCTATTGGATGCACAAGATTGGTTAAAAACCCTGGTTAGACAAGAATATGCCTAGGGAGGACGAAAATGACCTAATTGATCATCCAATGACACAAATGAACTTATTGGATGCACAAGATTGGTTAAAAACCCTAATTGGACAAGAATAAGCCTAGGGAGGACGAAAATGACCTAATTGATCATCCAATGACACAAACACACCTATTGGATGCACAAGATTGGTTAAAAACCCTAATTGGACAAGAATAAGCCTAGGGAGGACGAAAATGACCTAATTGATCATCCAATGACACAAACACACCTATTGGATGCACAAGATTGGTTAAAAACCCTAATTGGATAAGAATATGCCTAAGGAGGACGAAAATGACCTAAATATTAATTCAATGACATAAACAAACTTATTGGATGAACAAAATTGGTTAAAAACCCTAATTGGACAAGAATATGCCTAGGGAGGACGACAATGACCTAATTGATCATCCAATGACACAAACACACCTATTGGATGCACAAAATTGGTTAAAAACCCTAATTGGACAAGAATATGCCTAGGGAGGACGAAAATGACCTAAATATTAGTTCAATGAAACAAACAAACTTAT
>JBBPBR010001036.1:21400-44232 GCA_037974775.1 Cicer pinnatifidum
CAATGACACAAACAAACTTATTGGATGCACAAGATTGGTTAAAAACCCTAATTGGACAAGAATATGCCTAGGGAGGACGAAAATGACCTAAATATTAATTCAATGACACAAACAAAGTTATTGGATGCACAAGATTGGTTAAAAACCCTAAATGGACTAGAATATGCCTAGGGAGGACGAATATGACCTAAATGTTAATCCAATAAAACAAATGAACTTATTGGATGCACAAGATTGGTTAAAAACCCTAATTGGACAAGAATATGCCTAGGGAGGACTGATATGACCTAAATGTTAATCCAATGACACAAATGAACTTATTGGATGCACAAGATTGGTTAAAAACCCTAATTGGACAAGAATAAGCCTAGGAATGACGAAAATGACCTAATTGATCACCTAATGACACAAACACACCTATTGGATGCACAAGATTGGTTAAAAACCCTAATTGGACAAGAATAAGCCTAGGGAGGACGAAAATGACCTAATTGATCATCCAATGACACAAACACACCTATTGGATGCACAAGATTGGTTAAAAACCCTAATTGGACAAGAATATGCATAGGGAGGACGAAAATGACCTAACTGATCATCCAATAGCACAAACACACCTATTGGATGCACAAGATTGGTTAAAAACCCTAATTGGACAAGAATAAGCCTAGGGAGGACGAAAATGACCTAATTGATCATCCAATGACACAAACACACCTATTGGATGCACAAGATTGGTTAAAAACCCTAATTGGACAAGAATAAGCCTAGGGAGGACGAAAATGACCTAATTGATCATCCAATGACACAACCACGCCTATTGGATGCACAAGATTGGTTAAAAACCCTAATTGGACAAGAATAAGCCTAGGGAGGACGAAAATGACCTAATTGATCATCCAATGACACAAACACACCTATTGGATGCACAAGATTGGTTAAAAACCCTAATTGGACAAGAATAAGCCTAGGGAGGACGAAAATGACCTAATTGATCATCCAATGACACAAACACACCTATTGGATGCACAAGATTGGTTAAAAACCCTAATTGGACAAGAATAAGCCTAGGGAGGACGAAAATGACCTAATTGATCATCCATTGCCACAAACACACCTATGGGATGCACAAGATTGGTTAAAAACCCTAATTGGACAAGAATATGCCTTGGGAGGACGAAAATGACCTAATTGGTCATCCAATGACACAAACACACCTATTGGATGCAAAAGATTGGTTAAAAACCCTAATTGGACAAGAATAAGCCTAGGGAGGACGAAAATGACCTAATTGATCATCCAATGACACAAACACACCTATTGGATGCACAAGATTGGTTAAAAACCCTAATTGGACAAGAATAAGCCTAGGGAGGACGAAAATGACCTAATTGATCATCCAATGACACAAACACACCTATTGGATGCACAAGATTGGTTAAAAACCCTAATTGAACAAGAATAAGCATAGAAAGGACGAAAATGACCTAATTGATCATTCAATGACACAAACACACCTATTGGATGCACAAGATTGGTTAAAATCTCTAATTGGACAAGAATATGCATAGGGAGAACGAAAATGACCTAAATGTTAATCCAATAACACAAATGAACTTATTGGATGCACAAGATTGGTTAAAAACCCTAATTGGACAAGAATAAGCCTAGGGAGGACGAAAATGACCTAAATGCTAATCCAATGACACAACTCAACTTATTGGATGCACAAGATTGGTTAAAAACCCTAATTGGTCAAGAATAAGCCTAGGGAGGACGAAAATGACCTAATTGATCATCCAATGACACAAACACACCTATTGGATGCACAAAATTGGTTAAAAACCCTAATTGGACAAGAATATGCCTAGGGAGGACGAAAATGACCTAAATATTAGTTCAATGAAACAAACAAACTTATTGGATGCACAAGATTGGTTAAAAACCCTAATTGGACAAGAATAAGCATAGGGAGGACGGAAATGACCTAATTGATCTTCCAATGACACAAACACACCTATTGGATGCACAAGATTGGTTAAAAACCCTAATTGGACAAGAATATGCCTAGGGAGGACGAAAATGACCTAAATGTTAATCCAATGACACAAATTAACTTATTGGATGCACAAGATTGGTTAAAAACCCTAATTGGACAAGAATAAGCCTAGGGAGGACGAAAATGACCTAATTGATCATCCAATGACACAAACACACCTATTGGATGCACAAGATTGGTTAAAAACCCTAATAGGACAAGAATATGCCTAGGGAGGACGAAAATGACCTAAATATTAGTTCAATGAAACAAACAAACTTATTGGATGCACAAGATTGGTTAAAAACCCTAATTGGACAAGAATAAGCATAGGGAGGACGAAAATGACCTAATTGATCATCCAATGACACAAACACACCTATTGGATGCACAAGATTGGTTAAAAACCCTAATTGGACAAGAATATGCCTAGGGAGGACGAAAATGACCTAAATGTTAATCCAATGACACAAATTAACTTATTGGATGCAGAAGATTGGTTAAAAACCCTAATTGGACAAGAATAAGCCTAGGGAGGACGAAAATGACCTAATTGATCATCCAATGACACAAACACACCTATTGGATGCACAAGATTGGTTAAAAACCCTAATTGGACAAGAATAAGCCTAGGGAGGACGAAAATGACCTAATTGATCATCCAATGTAACAAACACACCTATTGGATGCACAAGTTTGGTTAAAAACCCTAATTGGACAAGAATAAGCCTTGGGAGGACAAAAATGACCTAATTGATCATCCAATGACACAAACACACCTATTGGATGCACAAGATTGGTTAAAAACCCTAATTGGACAAGAATAAGCCTAGGGAGGACGAAAATGACCTAATTGATCATCCAATGACACAACCACGCCTATTGGATGCACAAGATTGGTTAAAAACCCTAATTGGACAAGAATAAGCCTAGGGAGGACGAAAATGACCTAATTGATCATCCAATGACACAAACACACCTATTGGATGCACAAGATTGGTTAAAAACCCTAATTGGACAAGAATAAGCCTAGGGAGGACGAAAATGACCTAATTGATCATCCAATGACACAAACACACCTATTGGATGCACAAGATTGGTTAAAAACCCTAATTGGACAAGAATATGCATAGGGAGGACGAAAATGACCTAACTGATCATCCAATAGCACAAACACACCTATTGGATGCACAAGATTGGTTAAAAACCCTAATTGGACAAGAATAAGCCTAGGGAGGACGAAAATGACCTAATTGATCATCCAATGACACAAACACACCTATTGGATGCACAAGATTGGTTAAAAACCCTAATTGGACAAGAATAAGCCTAGGGAGGACGAAAATGACCTAATTGATCATCCAATGACAAAAACACACCTATTGGATGCACAAGATTAGTTAAAAACCCTAATTGGACAAGAATAAGCCTAGGGAGGACGAAAATGACCTAATTGATCATCCAATGACACAAACACACCTATTGGATGCACAAGATTGGTTAAAAACCCTAATTGGACAAGAATAAGCCTAGGGAGGACGAAAATGAACTAATTGATCATCCAATGACACAAACACACCTATTGGATGCACAAGATTGGTTAAAAACCCTAATTGGACAAGAATATGCCTAGGGAGGACGAAAATGACCGAATTGATCATCCAATGACACAAACACACCTATTGGATGCACAAGATTGGTTAAAAACCCTAATTGGACAAGAATATTCCTAGGGAGGACGAAAATGACCTAAATATTAATTCAATGACATAAACAAACTTGTTGGATGCACAAAATTGGTTAAAAACCCTAATTGGACAAGAATTAGCCTAGGGAGGACGAAAATGACCTAATTGATCATCCAATGACACAAACACACCTTCTGGAAGCACAAGATCGGTTAAAAACCCTAATTGGACAAGAATATATCTAGGGAGGACTAAAATAACCTAAATGTTAATCCAATTATACAAATGAACTTATTGGATGCACAAGATTGGTTCAAAACCCTAATTGGACAAGAATAAGCCTAGGGAGGGCGAAAATGACCTAATTGATCATCCAATGACACAAACACACCTATTGGATGCACAAGATTGGTTAAAAACCCTAATTGGACAAGAATAAGCCTAGGGAGGACGAAAATGACCTAATTGATCATCCAATGACACAAACACACCTATTGGAAGCACAAGATTGGTTAAGAACCCTAATTGGACAAGAATATGCCTAGGGAGGACGAAAATGACCTAAATATTAATTCAATGACACAAACTAAGTTATTGGATGCATAAGATTGGTTAAAAACCCTAATTGGACAAGAATAAGCCTAGGGAGGACGAAAATGACCTAATTGATCATCCAATGACACAAACACACCTATTGGATGCACAAGATTGGTTAAAAACCCTAATTGGACAAGAATATGCCTAGGGAGGACGAAAATGACCTAAATATTAATTCAATGACATAAACAAACTTGTTGGATGCACACGATTGGTTAAAAACCCTAATTGGACAAGAATAAGCCAAGGGAGGACGAAAACGACCTAATTGATCATCCAATGACACAAACACACCTATTGGAAGCACAAGATTGGTTAAGAACCCTAATTGGACAAGAATATGCCTAGGGAGGACGAAAATGACCTAAATATTAATTCAATGACACAAACAAAGTTATTGGATGCACAAGATTGGTTAAAAACCCTAATTGGACAAGAATAAGCCTAGGGAGGAAGAAAATGACCTAATATATCATCCAATGACACAAACACACCTATTGGATGCACAAGATTGGTTAAAACCCTAATTGGACAAGAATAAGCTTAGTGAGGACGAAAATGACCTAATTGATCATCCAATAACTCAAACACACCTATTGGATGCACAAGATTGGTTAAAAACCCTAATTGGACAAGAATAAGCCTAGGGTGGAAGAAAATGACCTAATATATCATCCAATGACACAAACACACCTATTGGATGCACAAGATTGGTTAAAAACCCTAATTGGACAAGAATAAGCCTAGGGAGGACGAAAATGACCTAATTGATCATCCAATGACACAAACACACCTATTGGATGCACAAGATTGGTTAAAACCCTAACTGGACAAGAATAAGCCTAGGGAGGACGAAAATGACCTAATTGATCATCCAATGACACAAACACACCTATTGGATGCACAAGATTGGTTAAAAACCCTAATTGGACAAGAATAAGCCTAGGGAGGACGAAAATGACCTAATTGATCATCCATTGCCACAAACACGCCTATTGGATGCACAAGATTGGTTAAAAACCCTAATTGGACAAGAATATGCCAAGGGAGGACGAAAATGACCTAATCGGTCATCCAATGACACAAACACACCTATTGGATGCACAAGATTGGTTAAAAACCCTAATTAGACAAGAGTAAGCCTAAGGAGGATGAAAATAACCTAATTGATCATCCAATGACACAAACACACCTACTGGATGCACAAGATTGGCTAAAAACCCTAATTGGACAAGAATATGCCTAGGGAGGACGAAAATGACCTAAATGTTAATCCAATGACACAAATGAACTTATTGGATGCACAAGATTGGTTAAAAACCCTAATTGGACAAGAATAAGCCTAGGGAGGACGAAAATGACCTAAATGTTAATCCAATGACACAACTCAACTTATTGGATGCACAAGATTGGTTAGAAACCCTAATTGGACAAGAATAAGCCTAGGGATGACGAAAATAACCTAATTGATCATCCAATGACACAAACACACCTATTGGATGCACAAGATTGGTTAAAAACCCTAATTGGACAAGAATATGCCTAGGGAGGACGAAAATGACCTAATTGATCATCCAATGACACAAATGAACTTATTGGATGCACAAGAGTAGTTAAAAACCCTAATTGGACAAGA
Source organism: Cicer pinnatifidum (assembly GCA_037974775.1). Lineage (NCBI taxonomy): Eukaryota > Viridiplantae > Streptophyta > Magnoliopsida > Fabales > Fabaceae > Cicer > Cicer pinnatifidum. The sequence continues at coordinate 27,360 of JBBPBR010001036.1, forward strand.
ATAAGCCTAGGGAGGACGAAAATAACCTAATTGATCATCCAATGACACAAATGAACTTATTGGATGCACAAGATTGGTTAAAAACCCTAATTGGACAAGAATAAGCCTAGGGAAGACGAAAATGACCTAAATGTTAATCCAATGACACAACTCAACTTATTGGATGCACAAGATTAGTTAAAAACCCTAATTGGGAAAGAATAAGCCTAGGGAGGACGAAAATGACCTAATTGATTATCCAATGACACAAACACACCTATTGGATGCACAAGATTGGTTAAAAACCCTAAATGGACAAGAATATGCCTAGGGAGGACGAAAATGACCTAAATGTTAATCCAATGACACAAATGAACTTATTGGATGCACAAGATTGGTTAAAAACCCTAATTGGACAAGAATAAGCCTAGGGAGGACGAAAATGACCTAAATGTTAATCCAATGACACAACTCAACTTATTGGATGCACAAGATTGGTTAAAAACCCTAATTGGACAAGAATAAGCCTATGGAGGACGAAAATGACCTAATTGATCATCCAATGACACAAACACACCTATTGGATGCACAAGATTGGTTAAAAACCCTAATTGCACAAGAATAAGCCTAGGGAGGACGAAAATGACCTAAATGTTAATCCAATGACACAACTCAACTTATTGGATGCACAAGATTGGTTAAAAACCCTAATCGGACAAGAATAAGCCTATGGAGGACGAAAATGACCTAATTGATCATCCAATGACACAAACACACCTATTGGATGCACAAGATTGGTTAAAAACCCTAATTGGACAAGAATAAGCCTAGGGAGAACGAAAATGACCTAAATGTTAATCCAATGACACAACTCAACTTATTGGATGCACAAGATTGGTTAAAAACCCTAATTGGACAAGTATAAGCCTAGGGAGGACGAAAATGACCTAATTGATCATCCAATGACACAAACACACCTATTGGATGCACAAGATTGGTTAAAAACCCTAATTGGACAAGAATAAGCCTAGGGAGGACGAAAATGACCTAATTGATCATCCAATGACACAAACACACCTATTGGATGCACAAGATTGGTTAAAAACCCTAATTGGACAAGAATATGCCTAAGGAGGACGAAAATGACCTAAATATTAATTCAATGACATAAACAAACTTATTGGATGAACAAAATTGGTTAAAAACCCTAATTGGACAAGAATATGCCTACGGAGGACGACAATGACCTAATTGATCATCCAATGACACAAACACACCTATTGGATACACAAGATTGGTTAAAAACCCTAATTGGACAAGAATATGCCTAGGGAGGACGAAAATGACCTAAATATTAGTTCAATGAAACAAACAAACTTATTGGATGCACAAGATTGGTTAAAAACCCTAATTGGACAAGAATAAGCATACGGAGGACGAAAATGACCTAATTGATCATCCAATGACAAAAACACCCCTATTGGATGCACAAGATTGGTTAAAAACCCTAATTGGACAAGAATATGCCTAGGGAGGACGAAAATGACCTAAATGTTAATCCAATGACACAAATGAACTTATTGGATGCACAAGATTGGTTAAAAACCCTAATTGGACAAGAATAAGCCTAGGGAGGACGAAAATGACCTAATTGATCATCCAATGACACAAACACACCTATTGGATGCACAAGATTGGTTAAAACCCTAACTGGACAAGAATATGCCTAGGGAGGACGAAAATGTCCTAATGGATCATCCAATGACACAAACACACCTATTGGATGCACAAGATTGGTTAAAAACCCTAATTGGACAAGAATATGCCTAGGGAGGACGAATATGACCTAAATGTTAATCCAATAACACAAATGAACTTATTGGACGCACAAGATAGGTTAAAAACCCTAATTGGACAAGAATATGCCTAGGGAGGACGGATATGACCTAAATGTAAATCCAATGACACAAATGAACTTATTGGATGTACAAGATTGGTTAAAAACCCTAATTGGACAAGAATAAGCCTAGGGAGGACGAAAATGACCTAATTGATCATCCAATGACACAAACACACCTATTGGATGCACAAGATTGGTTAAAAACCCTAATTGGACAAGAATAAGCCTAGGGAGGACGAAAATGACCTAATTGATCATCCAATGACACAAACACACCTATTGGATGCACAAGATTGGTTAAAAACCCTAATTGGACAAGAATAAGCCTAGGGAGGACGAAAATGACCTAATTGATCATCCATTGCCACAAACACACCTATTGAACGCACAAGATTAGTTAAAAACCCTAATTGGACAAGAATATGCATAGGGAGGACGAAAATGACCTAATTGATCATCCAATGACACAAACACACCTATTGGATGCACAAGATTGGTTAAAAACCCTAATTGGACAAGAATAAGCGTAGGGAGGACGAAAATGACCTAATTGATCATCCATTGCCACAAACACACCTATTGGATGCACAAGATTGGTTAAAAACACTAATTGGACAAGAATATGCCTAGGGAGAACGAAAATGACCTAATTGGTCATCCAATGACACAAACACACCTATTGGATGCACAAGATTGGTTAAAAACCCTAATTGGACAAGAATATGCCTAGGGAGGACGAAAATAACCTAATTGATCATCCAATGAGACAAACACACCTATTGGATGCACAAGATTGGTTAAAAACCCTAATTGGACAAGAATATGCCTAGGGAGGACGAAAATGACCTAAATGTCAATCCAATGACACAAATGAACTTATTGGATGCACAAGATTGGTTAAAAACCCTAATTGGACAAGAATAAGCCTAGGGAGGACGAAAATGACCTAAATGTCAATCCAATGACACAACTCAACTTATTGGATGCACAAGATTGGTTAAAAACCCTAATTGGACAAGAATAAGCCTATGGTGGACGAAAATGACCTAATTGATCATCCAGTGACACAAACACACCTATTGGATGCACAAGATTGGTTAAAAACCCTAATTGGACAAGAATATGCCTAGGGAGGAGGAAAATAACCTAAATATTAATTCAATGACACAAACAAAGTTATTGGATGCACAAGATTGGTTAAAAACCCTAATTGGACAAGAATAAGCCTAGGGAGGACGAAAATGACCTAATTGATCATCCAATGACACAAACACACCTATTGGATGCACAAGATTGGTTAAAAACCCTAATTGGACAAGAAAATGCCTAGGGAGGACGAAAATGACCTAAATGTTAATCCAATGACACAAACTCACCTATTGGATGGACAAGATTGGTTAAAAACCCTAATTGGACAAGAATAAGCATAGGGAGGACGAAAATGACCTAATTGATCATCCAATGACACAAACACACCTACTAGATGCACAAGATTGGTTAAAAACCCTAATTGGACAAGAATATGCCTAGGGAGGACGAAAATGACCTAAATGTTAATCCAATGACACAAATGAACTTATTGGATGCACAAGATTGGTTTAAAACCCTAATTGGACAAGAATAAGCCTTCGGAGGACGAAAATGACCTAATTGATCATCCAATGACCAAAACACACCTATTGGATGCACAAGACTGGTTAAAAACCCTAATTGGACAAGAATAAGCCTAGGGAGGACGAAAATGACCTAATTGATCATCCAATGACACAAACACACCTATTGGATGCACAAGATTGGTTAAAAACCCTAATTGGACAAGAATAAGCCTAGGGAGGACGAAAATGACCTAATTGATCATCCAATGACACAAACACACCTATTGGATGCACAAGATTGGTTAAAAACCCTAATTGGACAAGAATAAGCCTAGGGAGGACGAAAATGACCTAATTGATCATCCAATGACACAAACACATCTATTGGAAGCACAAGATTGGTTAGAAACCCTAGTTGGACAAGAATATGCCTAGGGAGGACGAAAATGACCTAATTGATCATCCAATGACACAAATGAACTTATTGGATGCACAAGATTGCTTAAAAACCCTAATTGGACAAAAATAAGCATAGAAAGGACGAAAATGACCTAATTGATCATCCAATGACACAAACACACCTATTGGATGCACAAGATTGGTTAAAAACCCTAATTGGACAAGAATAAGCCTAGGGAGGACGAAAATGACCTAATTGATCATCCAATGACACAAACACACCTATTGGATGCACAAGATTGGTTAAAAACCCTAATTGGACAAGAATAAGCCTAGGGAGGACGAAAATGACCTAATTGATCATCCAATGACACAAACACACCTATTGGATGCACAAGATTGGTTAAAAACCCTAATTGGACAAGAATATGCCAAGGGAGGACGAAAATGACCTAAATATTAATTCAATGACATAAAGAAACTTTTTGGATGCACAAGATTGGTTAAAAACCCTAATTGGACCAGAATAAGCCTAGGGAGGACGAAAATGACCTAATTGATCATCCAATGACATAAACAAAGTTATTGGATGCACAAGATTGGTTAAAAACCCTAATTGGACAAGAATAAGCCTAGGGAGGAAGAAAATGACCTAATTGATCATCCAATGACACAAACACACCTATTGGATGCACAAGATTGGTTAAAAACCCTAATTGGACAAGAATAAGCCTAGGGAGGACGAAAATGACCTAATTGATCATCCAATGACACAAACACACCTATTGGATGCACAAGATTGGTTAAAAACCCTAATTGGACAAGAATATGCCTAGGGAGGATGAAAATGACCTAATTGATCATCCAATGAACCAAACACACCTATTGGATGCACAAGATTGGTTAAAAACCCGAATTTGGACAAGAATATGCCTAGGGAGGACGAAAATGACCTAATTGATCATCCAATGACACAAACACACCTATTGGATGCACAAGATTGGTTAAAAACCCTAATTGGACAAGAATAAGCCTAGGGAGGACGAAAATGACCTAATTGATCATCCAATGACACAAACACACCTATTGGATGCACAAGATTGGTTAAAAACCCTAATTGGACAAGAATATGCCTAGGGAGGATGAAAATGACCTAAATATTAATTCGATGACACAAACAAAGTTATTGGATGCACAAGATTGGTTAAAAACCCTAATTGGACAAGAATAAGCCTAGGGAGGACGAAAATGACCTAATTGATCATCCAATGACACAAACACACCTATTGGATGCACAAGATTGGTTAAAAACCCTAATTGGACAAGAATATGCCTAGGGAGGACGAAAATGACCTAATTGATCATCCAATGACACAAACACACCTATGGGATGCACAAGATTGGTTAAAAACCCTAATTGGACAAGAATATGCCTAGGGATGACGAATATGACCTAAATGTTAATCCAATAACACAAATGAACTTATTGGATGCACAAGATTGGTTAAAAACCCTAATTGGACAAGAATAAGCCTAGGGAGAACGAAAATGACGTAATTGATCATCCACTGACACAAACACACCTATTGGATGCACAAGATTCGTTAAAAACCCTAATTGGACAAGAATATGCCTAGGGAGGACGGATATGACCTAAATGTTAATCCAATGACAGAAATGAACTTATTGGATGCACAAGATTGGTTAGAAACCCTAATTGGACAAGAATAAGCCTAGGGAGGACGAAAATGACCTAATTGATCATCCAATGACACTAATGAACTTATTGGATGCACAAGATTGGTTAAAAACCCTAATTGGACAAGAATAAGCCTAGGGAGGACGAAAATGACCTAATTGATCATCCAATGACACAAACACACCTATTGGATGCACAAGATTGGTTAAAAACCCTAATTGGACAAGAATATGCATAGGGAGGATGAAAATGACCTAATTGATCATCCAGTGACACAAACACACCTATTGGATGCACAAGATTGGTTAAAAACCCTAATTGGACAAGAATATGCCTAGGGAGGACGAATATGACCTAAATGTTAATCCAATAACACAAATGAACTTATTGGATGCACAAGATTGGTTAAAAACCCTAATTGGACAAGAATAAGCCTAGGGAGAACGAAAATGACGTAATTGATCATCCACTGACACAAACACACCTATTGGATGCACAAGATTGGTTAAAAACCCTAATTGGGCAAGAATATGCCTAGGGAGGACGAATATGACCTAAATGTTAATCCAATGACACAAATGAACTTATTGGATGCACAAGATTGGTTAAAAACCCTAATTGGACAAGAATAAGCCTAGGGAGGACGCAAAATGACCTAATTGATCATCCAATGACACTAATGAACTTATTGAATGCACAAGATTGGTTAAAAACCCTAATTGGACAAGAATAAGCCTAGGGAGGACGAAAATGACCTAATTGATCATCCAATGACACAAACACACCTATTGGATGCACAAGATTGGTTAAAAACCCTAATTGGACAAGAATATGCCTAGGGAGGACGAAAATGACCTAAATGTTAATCCAATGACACAACTCAACCTATTGGATGCACAAGATTGGTTAAAAACCCTAATTGGACAAGAATAAGCCTAGGGAGGACGATAAATGACCTAATTGATCATCCAATGACACAAACACACCTATTGGATGCACAAGATTGGTTAAAAACCCTAATTGGACAAGAATAAGCCTAGGGAGGACGAAAATGACCTAATTGATCATCCAATGACACAAACACACCTATTGGATGCACAAGATTGGTTAAAAACCCTAATTGGACAAGAATAAGCCTAGGGAGGACAACAATGACCTAATTGATCATCCAATGACACAAACACACCTATTGGATGCACAAGATTGGTTAAAAACCCTAATTGGACAAGAATAAGCCTAGGGAGGACGCAAATGACCTAATTGATCATCCAATGACACAAACACACCTATTGGATGCACAAGATTGGTTAAAAACCCTAATTGGACAAGAATAAGCCTAGGGAGGACGAAAATGACCTAATTGATCATCCAATGACACAAACACACCTATTGGATGCACAAGATTGGTTAAAAACCCTAATTGGACAAGAATATGCATAGGGAGGACGAAAATGACCTAACTGATCATCCAATAGCACAAACACACCTATTGGATGCACAAGATTGGTTAAAAACCCTAATTGGACAAGAATAAGCCTAGGGAGGACGAAAATGACCTAATTGATCATCCAATGACACAAACACACCTATTGGATGCACAAGATTGGTTAAAAACCCTAATTGGACAAGAATAAGCCTAGGGAGGACGAAAATGACCTAATTGATCATCCAATGACGCAAACACACCTATTGGAAGCACAAGATTGGTTAAAAACCCTAATTGGACAAGAATATGCCTAGGGAGGACGAAAATGACCTAAATGTTAATCCAATGACACAAATGAACTTATTGGATGCACAAGATTGGTTAAAAACCCTAATTCAACAAGAATAAGCCTAGGGAGGACGAAAATGACCTAATTGATCATCCAATGACACAAACACACCTATTGGATGCACAAGATTGGTTAAAAACCCTAATTGGACAAGAATATGCCTAGGGAGGACGAAAATGACCTAATTGATCATCCAATGACACAAATGAACCTATTGGATGCACAAGATTGGTTAAAACCCCTAATTGGACAAGAATAAGCCTAGGGAGGACGAAAATGACCTAATTGATCATCCAATGACACAAACACACCTATTGGATGCACAAGATTGGTTAAAAACCCTAATTGGACAAGAATATACCTAGGGAGGACAAAAATGACCTAAATGTTAATTCAATGACACAAACGAACTTATTGGATGCACAACATTGGTTAAAAACCCTAATTGGACAAGGATAAGCCTAGGGAGGATGAAAATGACCTAATTGATCATCCAATGACACAAACACACCTATTGGATGCACAAGATTGGTTAAAAACCCTAATTGGACAAGAATAAGCCTAGGGAGGACGAAAATGACCTAATTGATCATCCAATGACACAAACACACCTATTGGATGCACAAGATTGGTTAAAAACCCTAATTGGACAAGAATAAGCCTAGGGAGGACGAAAATGACCTAATTGATCATCCAATGACACAAACACACCTATTGGATGCACAAGATTGGTTAAAAACCCTAATTGGACCAGAATATGTCTAGGGAGGACGAAAATGATCTAAATATTAATTCAATGACACAAACAAAGTTATTGGATGCACAAGATTGGTTAAAAACCCTAATTGGACAAAGAATAAGCCTAGGGAGGACGAAAATGACCTAATTGATCATTCAATGACACAAACACACCTATTGGATGCACAAGTTTGGCTAAAAACCCTAATTGGACAAGAATATGCCTAGGGATGACGAAAATAACCTAAATATTAATTCAATGACATAAACAAACTTGTTGGATGCACAAGATTGGTTAAAAACCCTAATTGGACAAGAATAAGCCTAGGGAGGACGAAAATGACCTAATTGATCATCCAATGACAAAAATGAACTTATTGGATGCACAAGATTTGTTAAAAACCTTAATTGGACAAGAATAAGCCTAGGGAGGACGAAAATGACCTAATTGATCATCCAATGACACAAACACACCTATTGGATGCACATTATTGGTTAAAAACCCTAATTGGACAAGAATATGCCTAAGGAGGACGAAAATGACCTAAATTGATCATCCAATGACACAAACACACCTATTGGATGCATAAGATTGGTTAAAAACCCTAATTGGACAAGAATATGCCTAGGGAGGACGAAAATAACCTAAATATTAATTCAATGACATAAACAAACTTGTTGGATGCACAAGATTGGTTAAAAACCCTAATTGGACAAGAATAAGCCTAGGGAGGACGAAAATGACCTAATCCAATTACACAAATGAACTTATTGGATGCACAAGATTGGTTAAAAATCCTAATTGGACAAGAATAAGCCTAGGGAGGGCGAATATGACCTAATTGATCATCCAATGACACAAACACACCTATTGGATGCACAAGATAGGTTAAAAACCCTAATTGGACAAGAATATGCCTAGGGAGGACGAAAATGACCTAATTGATCATCCAATGACACAAACACACCTATTGGATGCACAAGATTGGTTAAAAACCCTAATTGGACAAGAATATGCCTAGGGAGGACGAAAATGACCTAATTGATCATCCAATGACACAAATGAACTTATTGGATGCACAAGATTGGTTAAAAACCCGAATTGGACAAGAATAAGCATATAAAGGACGAAAATGACCTAATTGATCATCCAATGACACAAACACACCTATTGGATGCACAAGATTGGTTAAAAACCCTAGTTAGACAAGAATAAGCCTAGGGAGGACGAAAATGACTTAAATATTAATTCAATGACACAAACAAAGTTATTGGATGCACAAGATTGGTTAAAAACCCTAATTTGACAAGAATAAGTCTAGGGAGGACGAAAATGACCTAATTGATCATCCAATGACACAAACACACCTATTGGATGCACAAGATTGGTTAAAAACCCTAATTGGACAAGAATAAGCCTAGGGAGGACGAAAATGACCTAATTGATCATCCAATGACACAAACACACCAATTGGATGCACTGATTGGTTGAAAACCCTAATTGGACAAGAATAAGCCTAGGGAGGACGAAAATGACCTAATTGATCATTTAATGACACAAATGAACTTATTGGATGCACAAGATTTGTTAAAAACCCTAATTGGACAAGAATAAGCCTAGGGAGGACGAAAATGACCTAATTGATCATCCAATGACACAAACACACCTATTGGAAGCACAAGATTGGTTAAAAACCCTAGTTGGACAAGAATATGCCTAGGGAGGACGAAAATGACCTAATTGATCATCCAATGATACAAATGAACTTATTGGATGCACAAGATTGGTTAAAAACCCTAATTGGACAAGAATAAGCATATAAAGGACGAAAATGACCTAATTGATCATCCAATGACACAAACACACCTATTGGATGCACAAGATTGGTTAAAAACCCTAATTGGATAAGAATATGCCTAGGGAGGACGAAATTGACCTAATTGATCATCCAATGACACAAACACACCTATTGGATGCACAAGATTGGTTAAAAACCCTAATTGGACAAGAATAAGCCTAGGGAGGACGAAAATGACCTAATTGATCATCCAATGACACAAACACACCAATTGGATGCACTGATTGGTTAAAAACCCTAATTGGACAAGAATATGCCTAGGGAGGACGAAAATGACCTAAATATTAATTCAATGACACAAACAAAGTTATTGGATGCACAAGATTGGTTAAAAACCCTAATTTGACAAGAATAAGCCTAGGGAGGATGAAAATGACCTAATTGATCATCCGATGAACAAATACACCTATTGGATGCACAAGATTGGTTAAAAACCCTAATTGGACAAGAATATGCCTAGGGAGGACGAAAATGACCTAAATGTTAATCCAATGACACAAATGAACTTATTGGATGCACAAGATTGGTTAAAAACCCTAATTGGACAAGAATAAGCCTAGGGAGGACGAAAATGACCTAATTGGTCATCCATTGCCACAAACACACCTATTGGATGCACAAGATTGGTTAAAAACCCTAATTGGACAAGAATATGCCTATTGAGGACGAAAATGACATAATTGGTCATCCAATGACACAAACACACCTATTGGATGCACAAGATTGGTTAAAAACCCTAATTGGACAAGAATATGCCTAGGGAGGATGAAAATAACCTAATTGATCATCCAATGAGACAAACACACCTATTGGATGCACAAGATTGGTTAAAAACCCTAACTGGACAAGAATATGCCTAGGGAGGACGAAAATGACCTAAATGTTAATCCAATGACACAAATGAACTTATTGGATGCACAAGATTGGTTAAAAACCCTAATTGATCATCCAATGAAAAAAACACACCTATTGGATGCACAAGATTGGTTAAAAACCCTAATTGGACAAGAATAAGCCTAGGGAGGACGAAAATGACCTAATTGGTCATCCATTGCCACAAACACACCTATTGGATGCACAAGATTGGTTAAAAACCCTAATTGGACAAGAATATGCCTATTGAGGACGAAAATGACTTAATTGGTCATCCAATGACACAAACACACCTATTGGATGCACAAGATTGGTTAAAAACCCTAACTGGACAAGAATATGCCTAGGGAGGACGAAAATGACCTAAATGTTAATCCAATGACACAAATGAACTTATTGGATGCACAAGATTGGTTAAAAACCCTAATTGATCATCCAATGAAAAAAACACACCTATTGGATGCACAAGATTGGTTAAAAACCCTAATTGGACAAGAATAAGCCTAGGGAGGACGAAAATGACCTAAATGTCAATCCAATGACACAACTCAACTTATTGGACGCACAAGATTGGTTAAAAATCCTAATTGGACAAGAATAAGCCTATGGAGGACGCAAATGACCTAATTGATCATCCAATGACACAAACACACCTATTGGATGCACAAGATTGGTTAAAAACCCTAATTGGACAAGAATAAGCCTAGGGAGGACGAAAATGACCTAATTGATCATCCAATGACACAAACACACCTATTGGATGCACAAGATTGGTTAAAAACCCTAATTGGACAAGAATAAGCCTAGGGAGGACGAAAATGACCTAATTGGTCATCCATTGCCACAAACACACCTATTGGATGCACAAGATTGGTTAAAAACCCTAATTGGACAAGAATATGCCTAGGGAGGATGAAAATAACCTAATTGATCATCCAATGAGACAAACACACCTATTGGATGCACAAGATTGGTTAAAAACCCTAACTGGACAAGAATATGCCTAGGGAGGACGAAAATGACCTAAATGTTAATCCAATGACACAAATGAACTTATTGGATGCACAAGATTGGTTAAAAACCCTAATTGATCATCCAATGAAAAAAACACACCTATTGGATGCACAAGATTGGTTAAAAACCCTAATTGGACAAGAATAAGCCTAGGGAGGACGAAAATGACCTAAATGTCAATCCAATGACACAACTCAACTTATTGGATGCACAAGATTGGTTAAAAATCCTAATTGGACAAGAATAAGCCTATGGAGGACGCAAATGACCTAATTGATCATCCAATGACACAAACACACCTATTGGATGCACAAGATTGGTTAAAAACCCTAATTGGACAAGAATATGCGTAGGGAGGAGGAAAATAACCTAAATATTAATTCAATGACACAAACAAAGTTATTGGATGCACAAGATTGGTTAAAAACCCTAATTGGACAAGAATAAGCCTAGGGAGGACGAAAATGACCTAATTGATCATCCAATGACACAAACACACCTATTGGATGCACAAGATTGGTTAAAAACCCTAATTGGACAAGAATATGCCTAGGGAGGACGAAAATGACCTCATTGATCATCCAATGACACAAATGAACTTATTGGATGCACAAGATTAGTTAAAAACCATAATTGGACAGGAATAAGCCTAAGGAGGACGAAAATAACCTAATTGATCATCCAATGACACAAATACAGCTATTGGATGCATAAGATTGGTTAAAAACCCTAATTGGACAAGAATATGCCTAGGGAGGACGAAAATGACCTAAATGTTAATCCAATGACACAAATGAACTTATTGGATGCACAAGATTGGTTAAAAACCCTAATTGGACAAGAATAAGCCTAGGGAGGACGAAAATGACCTAATTGATCATCCAATGACACAAACACACCTATTGGATGCACAAGATTGATTAAAAACCCTAATTGGACAAGAATAAGCCTAAGGAGGACGAAAATGACCTAATTGATAATCCAATGACACAAACACACCTATTGGATGCACAAGTTTGGTTAAAAACCCTAGTTGGACAAGAATATGCCTAGGGAGAACGAAAATGACCTAAATTGAACATCCAATGCCACAAACACACCTATTGGATGCAGAAGATTGGTTAAAAACCCTAATTGGACAAGAATATGCCTAGGGAGAACGAAAATGACCTAAATGTTAATCCAATGACACAAATGAACTTATTGGATGCACAAGATTGGTTAAAAACCCTAATTGGACAAGAATAAGCCTAGGGAGGACGAAAATGACCTAATTGATCATCCAATGACACAAACACACCTATTGGATGCACAAGATTGATTAAAAACCCTAATTGGACAAGAATAAGCCTAAGGAGGACGAAAATGACCTAATTGATAATCCAATGACACAAACACACCTATTGGATGCACAAGTTTGGTTAAAAACCCTAGTTGGACAAGAATATGCCTAGGGACGACGAAAATGACCTAATTGATCATCCAATGACACAAACACACCTATTGGATGCACAAGATTGGTTAAAAACCCTAATTGGACAAGAATATGCCTAGGGAGGACGAAAATGACCTAATTGATCATCCAATGACACAAATGACCTTATTGGATGCACAAGATTAGTTAAAAACCCTAATTGGACAAGAATAAGCCTAGGGAGGACGAAAATCACCTAATTGATCATCCAATGACACAAACACACCTATTGGATGCACAAGATTGGTTACAAACCCTAATTGGACAAGAATATGCCTAGGGAGGACGAAAATGACCTAATTGATCATCCAATGACACAAACACACCTATTGGATGCACAAGATTGGTTAAAAACCCTAATTGGACAAGAATAAGCCTAGGGGGGACGAAAATGACCTAATTGATCATCCAATGACACAAACACACCTATTGGATGCACAAGATTGGTTAAAAACCCTAATTGGACAAGAATATGCATAGGGAGGACGAAAATGACCTAAATATTAATTCAATGACACAAACAAACTTATCGGATGCACAAGATTGGTTAAAAACCTTAATTGGACAAGAATAAGCCTATGGAGGACGAAAATGACCTAATTGATCATCCAATGACACAAACACACCTATTGGATGCACAAGATTGGTTAAAAACCCTAATTGGACAAGAATAAGCCTAGGGAGGACGAAAATGACCTAATTGATCATCCAATGACACAAACACCCATATTGGATGCACAAGATTGGTTAAAAACCCTAATTGAACAAGAATATGCCTAGGGAGGACGAAAATGACCTAATTGATCATCCAACGACACAAACACACCTATTTATTGCACAAGATCGGTTAAAAACCCTAATTGGACAAGAATAAGCCTAGGGAGGACGAAAATGACCTAATTGATCATCCAATGACACAAACACACCTATTGGATGCACAAGATTGGTTAAAAACCCTAATTGGACAAGAATATGCCTAGGGAGGACGAAAATGACCTAATTGATCATCCAATGACACAAATGAACTTATTGGATGCACAAGATTAGTTAAAAACCATAATTGGACAAGAATAAGCCTAAGGAGGACGAAAATAACCTAATTGATCATCCAATGACACAAATACAGCTATTGGATGCATAAGATTGGTTAAAAACCCTAATTGGACAAGAATATGCCTAGGGAGGACGAAAATGACCTAAATGTTAATCCAATGACACAAATGAACTTATTGGATGCACAAGATTGGTTAAAAACCCTAATTGGACAAGAATAAGCCTAGGGAGGACGAAAATGACCTAATTAATCATCCAATGACACAAACACACCTATTGGATGCACTAGATTGGTTAAAAACCCTAATTGGACAAGAATATGCCTAGGGAGGACGAAAATGACCTAAATGTTAATCCAATGACACAAATGAACTTATTGGATGCACAAGATTGGTTAAAAACCCTAATTGGACAAGAATAAGCCTAGGGAGGACGAAAATGACCTAATTGATCATCCAATGACACAAACACACCTATTGGATGCACAAGATTGGTTAAAAACCCTAATTGGACAAGAATATGCCTAGGGAGGACGAAAATGACCTAATTGATCATCCAATGACACAAATGAACTTATTGGATGCACAAGATTAGTTAAAAACCCTAATTGGACAAGAATAAGCTTTGGGAGGACGAAAATTACCTAATTGATCATCCAATGACACAAACACACCTATTGGATGCACAAGATTGGTCTAAAACTCTAAATGAGCAAGAATATGCCTAGGGAGGACGAAAATGACCAAAATGTTAATCCAATGACACAAATGAACGTATTGGATGCACAAGATTGGTTAAAAACCCTAATTGGACAAGAATAAGCCTAGGGAGGACGAAAATGACCTAATTGATCATCCAATGACACAAACACACCTATTGGATGCACAAGATTGGTTAAAAACCCTAATTGGACAAGAATATGCCTAGGGAGGACGAAAATGACCTAATTGATCATCCAATGACACAAATGAACTTATTGGATGCACAAGATTAGTTAAAAACCCTAATTGAACAAGAATAAGCCTAGGGAGGACGACAATAACCTAATTGATCATCCAATGACACAAACACACCTATTGGATGCACAAGATTGGTTAAAAACCCTAATTGGACAAGAATATGCCTAGGGAGGACGAAAATGACCTAATTGATCATCCAATGACACAAACACACCTATTGGATGCACAAGATTGGTTAAAAACCCTAATTGGACAAGAATAAGCCTAGGGAGAACGAAAATGACCTAAATGTTAATCCAATGACACAACTCAACTTATTGGGTGCACAAGATTGGTTAAAAACCCTAATTGGACAAGAATAAGCCTAGGGAGGACGAAAATGACCTAATTGATCATCCAATGACACAATCACACATATTGGATTCACAAGATTCGTTAAAAACCCTAATTGGACAAGAATATGCCTAGGGAGGACGAAAATGACCTAATTGATCATCCAATGACACAAACACACCTATTGGATGCACAAGATTGGTTAAAAACCCTAATTGGACAAGAATATGCCTAGGGAGGACGAAAATGACCTAATTGATCATCCAATGACACAAACACACCTATTGGATGCACAAGATTGGTTTAAAACCCTAATTGGACAAGAATATGCATAGGGAGGATGAAAATGACCTAATTGATCATCCAATGACACAAAAACACCTATTGGATGCACAAGATTGGTTAAAAACCCTAATTGGACAAGAATAAGCCTAGGGAGGACGAAAATGACCTAATTGATCATCCAATGACACAAACACACCTATTGGATGCACAAGATTGGTTAAAAACCCTAATTGGAGAAGAATAAGACTAGGGAGAACGAAAATGACCTAAATGTTAATCCAATGACACATCTCAACTTATTGGATGTACAAGATTGGTTAAAAACCCTAATTGGACAAGAATAAGCGTAGGGAGGACGAAAATGACCTAATTGATCATCCAATGACACAAACACACCTATTGGATGCACAAGATTGGTTAAAAACCCTAATTGGACAAGAATAAGCCTAGGGAGGACGAAAATGACCTAATTGGTCATCCATTGCCACAAACACACCTATTAGATGCACAAGATTGGTTAAAAACCCTAATTGGACAAGAATATGCCTATTGAGGACGAAAATGACTTAATTGGTCATCCAATGACACAAACACACCTATTGGATGCACAAGATTGGTTAAAAACCCTAATTGGACAAGAATATGCCTAGGGAGGACGAAAATGACCTATTTGATCATCCAATGACACAAATGAACTTATTGGATGCACAAGATTAGTTAAAAACCATAATTGGACAAGAATAAGCCTAGGGAGGACGAAAATAACCTAATTGATCATCCAATGACACAAATACAGCTATTGGATGCATAAGATTGGTTAAAAACCCTAATTGGACAAGAATATGCCTAGGGAGGACGAAAATGACCTAAATGTTAATCCAATGACACAAATGAACTTATTGGATGCACAAGATTGGTTAAAAACCCTAATTGGACAA
>JBBPBR010001037.1:0-59683 GCA_037974775.1 Cicer pinnatifidum
CAAGAATATGCCTAGGGAGGACGAAAATGACCTAAATGTTAATCCAATGACACAAATGAACTTATTGGATGCCCAAGATTGGTTAAAAACCCTAATTGGACAAGAATAAGCCTAGGGAGGACGAAAATGACCTAATTGATCATCCAATGACAGAAACACACCTATTGGATGCCCAAGATTGGTTAAAAACCCTAATTGGACAAGAATAAGCATAGGGAGGACGAAAATGACCTAATTGATCATACAATGACACAAACACACCTATTGGATGCACAAGATTGGTTAAAAACCCTAATTGGACAACAATATGCCTAGGTAGGACGAAAATGACCTAATTGATCATCCAATGACACAAACACACCTATTGGATGCACAAGATTGGTTAAAAACCCTAATTGGACAAGAATATGCCTAGGGAGGACGAAAATGACCTAAATGATAATCCAATGACTCAAATGAACTTATTGGATGCACAAGATTGGTTAAAAACCCTAATTGGACAAGAATAAGCCTAGGGAGGACGAAAATGACCTAATTGATCATCCAATGACACAAACACACCTATTGGATGCACAAGATTGGTTAAAAACCCTAATTGGACAAGAATATGCCTGGGGAGGACGAAAATGACCTAATTGATCGTCCAATGACACAAATGAACTTATTGGATGCACAAGATTAGTTAAAAACCTTAATTGGACAAGAATAAGCCTAGGGACGACGAAAATAACCTAATTGATCATCCAATGACACAAAAACACCTATTGGATGCACAAGATTGGTTAAAAACACTAATTGGACAAGAATATGCCTAGGCAGGACGAAAATGACCTAAATGTTAATCCAATTACACAACTCAACTTATTGGATGCACAAGATTGGTTAAAAACCCTAATTGGACAAGAATAAGACTAGGGATGACGAAAATGACCTAAATGTTAATCCAATGACACAACTCAACTTATTGGATGCACAAGATTGGTTAAAAACCCTAATTGGACAAGAATAAGCCTAGGGAGGACGAAAATGACCTAATTGATCATCCAATGACACAAACACACCTATTGGATGCACAAGATTGGTTAAAAACCCTAATTGGACAAGAATATGCCTAGGGACGACGAAAATGACCTAAATATTAATTCAATGACACAAACAAACTTATCGGATGCACAAGATTGGTTAAAAACCCTAATTGGACAAGAATAAGCCTAGGGAGGACGAAAATGACCTAATTGATCATCCAATGACACAAACACACCTATTGGATGCACAAGATTGGTTAAAAACCCTAATTGGACAAGAATATGCCTAGGGAGGACGAAAATGACCTAATTGATCATCCAATGACACAAACACAGCTATTGGATGCACAAGATTGGTTAAAAACCCTAATTGGACCAGAATAAGCCTAGGGAGGACGAAAATGACCTAATTGATCATCCAATGACACAAACACACCTATTGGATGCACAAGATTGGTTAAAAACCCTAATTGGGAAGAATAAGTGTAGGGAGGACGAAAATGACCTAATTGATCGTCCAATGACAGAAACACACCTATTGGATGCACAAGATTGGTTAAAAACCCTAATTGGACAAGAATATGCCTAGGGAGGACGAAAATGACCTAATTGATCATCCAATGACACAAACACGCCTATTGGAAGCACAAGATTGGTTAAAAACCCTAATTGGACAAGAATATGCCTAGGGAGGACGAAAATGACCTAATTGATCATCCAATGACACAAACACAGCTATTGGATGCACAAGATTGGTTAAAAACCCTAATTGGACAAGAATAAGCCTAGGGAGGACGAAAATGACCTAATTGATCATCCAACGACACAAACACACCTATTGGATGCACAAGATTGGTTAAAAACCCTAATTTTACAAGAATAAGCCTAGGGAGGACGAAAATGACCTAATTGATCATCCAATGACACAAACACACCTATTGGATGCACAAGATTGGTTAAAAACCCTAATTGGACAAGAATATGCCTAGGGAGGACGAAAATGACCTAATTGATCATCCAATGACACAACTAAACTTATTGGATGCACAAGATTGGTTAAAAACCCTAATTGGACAAGAATAAGCCTAGGGAGGACGAAAATGACCTAATTGATCATCCAATGACACAAACACACCTATTGGATGCACAAGATTGGTTAAAAACCCTAATTGGACAAGAATATGCCTAGGGAGGACGAAAATGACCTAATTGGTCATCCAATGACACAAACACACCTATTGGATGCACAAGATTGGTTAAAAACCCTAATTGGACAAGAATAAGCCTAGGGAGGACGAAAATAACCTAATTGATCATCCAATGACACAAACACACCTATTGGATGCACAAGATTGGTTAAAAACCCTAATTGGACAAGAATATGCCTAGGCAGGACGAAAATGATCTAAATGTTAATCCAATGACACAAATGAACTTATTGGATGCACAAGATTGGTTAAAAACCCTAATTGGACAAGAATAAGCCTAGGGAGGACGAAAATGACCTAATTGATCATCCAATGACACAAACACACCTATTGGATGCACAAGATTGGTTAAAAACCCTAATTGGACAAGAATATGCCTAGGGAGGACGAAAATGACCTAATTGATTATCCAATGACACAAACACACCTATTGGATGCACAAGATCGGTTAAAAACCCTAATTGGACAAGAATAAGCCTAGGGAGGACGAAAATGACCTAATGGATCATCCAATGACACAAACACACCTATTGGATGCACAAGATTGGTTAAAACCCTAATTGGACCAGAATATGCCAAGAGAGGACGAAAATGACCTAATTGATCATCCAATGACACAAACACACCTATTGGATGCACAAGATTGGTTAAAAACCCTAATTGGACAAGAATAAGCCTAGGGAGGACGAAAATGACCTAATTGATCATCCAATGACACAAATGAACTTATTCGATGCACAAGATTTGTTAAAAACCCTAATTGGACAAGAATAAGCCTAGGGAGGACGAAAATGACCTAATTGATCATCCAATGACACAAACACACCTATTGGATGCACAAGATTGGTTAAAAACCCTAATTGGACAAGAATATGCATAGGAAGGACGAAAATGACCTAAATGTTAATCCAATGACTCAAATCTACTTATTGGATGCACAAGATTGGTTAAAAACCCTAGTTGGACAAGAATATGCCTAGGGAGGACGAAAATGACCTAATTGATCATCCAGTGACACAAATGAACTTATTGGATGCACAAGATTGGTTAAAAACCCTAGTTGCACAAGAATATGCCTAGGGAGGACGAAAATGACCTAATTGATCATCCAATGACACAAATGAACTTATTGGATGCACAAGATTTGTTAAAAACCCTAATTGGACAAGAATAAGCCTAGGGAGGACGAAAATGACCTAATTGATCATCCAATGACACAAACACACCTATTGGATGCACAAGATTGGTTAAAAACCCTAATTGGACAAGAATATGCCTTGGGAGGACGAAAATGACCTAAATTTTAATCCAATGACACAACTCAACTTATTGGATGCACAAGATTGGTTAAAAACCTTAATTGGACAAGAATAAGCCTAGGGAGGACGAAAATAACCTAATTGATCATCCAATGACACAAACACACCTATTGGATGCACAAGATTGGTTAAAAACCCTAATTGGACAAGAATATTCCTAGAGAGGACGAAAATGACCTAAATGCTAATCCAATGACACAACTCAACTTATTGGATGCACAAGATTGGTTAAAAACCCTAATTGGGCAAGAATAAGCCTAGGGAGGACGAAAATGACCTAATTGATCATCCAATGACACAAACACACCTATTGGATGCACAAGATTGGTTAAAAACCCTAATTGGACAAGAATAAGCCTAGGGAGGACGAAAATGACCTAATTGATCATCCAATGACACAAACACACCTATTGGATGCACAAGATTGGTTAAAAACCCCAATTGGACTAGAATAAGCCTAGGGAGGACGAAAATGACCTAATTGATCATCCAATGACACAAACACATCTATTGGATGCACAAGATTGGTTAAAAACCCTAATTGGAAAAGAATATGCCTAGGGAGGAGGAAAATGACCTAAATATTAATTCAATGACACAAACAAAGTTATTGGATGCACAAGATTGGTTAAAAACCCTAATTGGACAAGAATAAGCCTAGGGAGGACGAAAATGACCTAATTGATCATCCAATGACACAAACACACCTATTGGATGCACAAGATTGGTTAAAAACCCTAATTGGACAAGAATATGTCTAGGGAGGACGAAAATGACCTAAATATTAATTTAATGACACAAACACACCTATTGGATGCACAAGATTGGTTAATAACCCTAATTGGACAAGAATAAGCCTAGGGAGGACGAAAATGACCTAATTGATCATCCAATGACACAAACACACCTATTGGATGCACAAGATTGGTTAAAAACCCTAATTGGACAAGAATATGCCTAGGGAGGACGAAAATGAGCTAATTGATATTCCAATTACACAAATGAACTTATTGGATGCACAAGATTGGTTAAAAACCCAAATTGGACAAGAATAAGCCTTGGGAGGAAGAAAATGACCTAATTGATCATCCAATGACACAAACACACCTATTGGATGCACAAGATTGGTTAAAAACCTTAATTGGACAAGAATCTGCCTAGGGAGGACGAAAATGACTTAAATGTTAATTCAATGACACGAACGAACTTATTGGATGCACAAGATTGGTTAAAAACCCTAATTGGACAAGAATAAGCCTAGGGAGGACGAAAATGACCTAATTGATCATCCAATGACACAAACACACCTATTGGATGCACAAGATTGGTTAAAAACCCTAATTGGACAAGAATATGCCTAGGGAGGACGAAAATGACCTAAATGTTAAACCAATGACACAAATGAACTTATTGGATGCACAAGATTGGTGAAAAACCCTAATTGGACAAGAATAAGCCTAGGGAGGACGAAAATGACCTAATTGATCATCCAATGACACAAACACACCTATTGGATGCACAAGATTGGTTAAAAACCCTAATTGGACAACAATATGCCTAGGTAGGACGAAAATGACCAAATTGATCATCCAATGACACAAACACACCTATTGGATGCACAAGATTGGTTAAAAACCCTAATTGGACAAGAATATGCCTAGGGAGGACGAAAATGACCTAAATGTTAATCCAATGACACAAATGAACTTATTGGATGCACAAGATTGGTTAAAAACCCTAATTGGACAAGAATAAGCCTAGGAAGGATGAAAATGACCTAATTGATCATCCAATGACACAAACACACCTATTGGATGCACAAGACTGGTTAAAAACCCTAATTGGCCAAGAATATGCCTAGGGAGGACGAAAATGACCTAAATGTTAATCCAATGACACAAATGAACTTATTGGATGCACAAGATTGGTTAAAAACCCTAATTGGACATGAATAAGCCTAGGGAGGACGAAAATGACCTAATTGATCATCCAATGACACAAACACACCTATTGGATGCACAAGATTGCTTAAAAACCCTAATTGGACAAGAATATGCCTAGGGAGGACTAAAATGACCTAAATGTTAATCCAATGACACAAATGAACTTATTGGATGCACAAGATTGGTTAAAAACCCTAATTGGACAAGAATAAGCCTAGGGAGGACGAAAATGACCTAATTGATCATCCAATGACAGAAACACACCTATTGGATGCACAAGATTGGTTAAAAACCCTAATTGGACAAGAATAAGCCAAGGGAAGACGAAAATGACCTAATTGATCATCCAATGATACAAACACACCTATTGGATGCACAAGATTGGTTAAAAATCCTAACTGGACAAGAATATGCCTAGGGAGGACGAAAATGACCTAATTGATCATCCAATGACACAAACACACCTATTAGATGCACAAGATTGGTTAAAAACCCTAATTGGACAAGAATATGCCTAGGGAGGACGAATATGACCTAAATGTTAATCCAATGACACAAATGAACTTATTGGATGCACAAGATTGGTTAAAAACCCTAATTGGACAAGAATAAGCCTAGGGAAGACGCAAAATGACCTAATTGATCATCCAATGACACTAATGAACTTATTGGATGCACAAGATTGGTTAAAAACCCTAATTGGACAAGAATAAGCCTAGGGAGGACGAAAATGACCTAATTGATCATCCAATGACACAAACACACCTATTGGATGCACAAGATTGGTTAAAAACCCTAATTGGACAAGAATATGCCTAGGGAGGACGAAAATGACCTAATTGATCATCCAATGACACAAACACACCTATTGGATGCACAAGATTGGTTAAAAACCCTAATTGGACAAGAATATGCCTAGGGATGACAAATATGACCTAAATGTTAATCCAATAACACAAATGAACTTATTGGATGCACAAGATTGGTTAAAAACCCTAATTGGACAAGAATAAGCCTAGGGAGAACGAAAATGACGTAATTGATCATCCACTGACACAAACACACCTATTGGATGCACAAGATTGGTTAAAAACCCTAATTGGACAAGAATATGCCTAGGGAGGACGGATATGACCTAAATGTTAATCCAATGACACAAATGAACTTATTGGATGCACAAGATTGGTTAAAAACCCTAATTGGACAAGAATAAGCCTAGGGAGAACGAAAATGACCTAAATGTTAATCCGATGACACAACTCAACTTATTCGATGCACAAGATTGGTTAAAATCCCTAATTGGACAAGAATAAGCCTAGGGAGGACGAAAATGACCTAACTGATCATCCAATGACACAAACACACCTATTGGATGCACAAGATTGGTTAAAAACCCTAATTGGACAAGAATATGCCTAGGGAGGACGAAAATGACCTAATTGATCATCCAATGACACAAACACACCTATTGGATGCACAAGATTGGTTAAAAACCCTAATTGGACAAGAATATGCCTAGGGAGGACGAATATGACCTAAATGTTAATCCAATAACACAAATGAACTTATTGGATGGACAAGATTGGTTAAAAACCCTAATTGGACAAGAATAAGCCTAGGGAGAATGAAAATGACCTAAATGTTAATCCAATGACACAACTCAACTTATTGGATGCACAAGATTGGTTAAAAACCCTAATTGGACAAGAATAAGCCTACGGAGGACGAAAATAACCTAATTGATCATCCAATCAAACAAACACACCTATTGGATGCACAAGATTGGTTAAAAACCCTAATTGGACAAGAATATGCCTAGGAAGGACGAAAATGACCTAAATGTTAATCCAATGACACAAATGAACTTATTCGATGCACAAGATTGGTTAAAAACCCTAATTGGACAAGAATAAGCCTAGGGAGGACGAAAATGACCTAAATGTTCATCCAATGACACAAACACACCTATTGGATGCACAAGATTGGTTAGAAACCCTAATTGGACATGAATATGCCTAGGGAGGACGAAAATGACCTAAATGTTAATCCAATGACACAAATGAACTTATTGGATGCACAAGATTGGTTAAAAACCCTAATTGGACAAGAATAAGCCTAGGGAGGACGAAAATGACCTAAATGTTAATCCAATGACACAAATCAACTTAATGGATGCACAAGATTGGTTAAAAACCCTAATGTGGCAAGAATAAGCCTAGGGAGGACGAAAATGACCTAATTGATCATCCAATGACACAAACACACCTATTGGATGCACAAGATTGGTTAAAAACCCTAATTGGACAAGAATAAGCCTAGGGAGGACGAAAATGACCTAAATATTAATCCAATGACACAACTCAACTTATTGGATGCACAAGATTGGTTAAAAACCCTATTGGGCAAGAATAAGCCTAGGGAGGACGAAAATGACGTAATTGATCATCCAATGACACAAACACACCTATTGGATGCACAAGATTGGTTAAAAACCCTAATTGGACAAGAATAAGCCTAGGGAGGACGAAAATGACCTAATTGATCATCCAATGACACAAACACACCTATTGGATGCACAAGATTGGTTAAAAACCCTAATTGGACAAGAATATGCCTAGGGAGGACGAAAATGACCTAAATATTAATTCAATGACACAAACAAACTTATTTGATGCACAAGATTGATTAAAAACCCTAATTGGACAAGAATAAGCGTAGGGAGGACGAAAATGACCTAATTGATCATCCAATGACACTAATGAACTTATTGGATGCACAAGATTGGTTAAAAACCCTAATTGGACAAGAATAAGCCTAGGGAGGACGAAAATGACCTAATTGATCATCCAATGTCACAAACACACCTATTGGATGCACAAGATTGGTTAAAAACCCTAATTGGACAAGAATATGCCTATAGAGGACGAAAATGACCTAATTGATCATCCAATGACACAAACACACCTATTGGATGCACAAGATTGGTTAAAAACCCTAATTCGACAAGAATATGCCTAGGGAGGACGAATATGACCTAAATGTTAATCCAATAACCCAAATGAACTTATTGGATGCACAAGATTGGTTAAAAACCCTAATTGGACAAGAATAAGCCTAGGGAGAACGAAAATGACGTAATTGATCATCCACTGACACAAACACACCTATTGGATGCACAAGATTGGTTAAAAACCCTAATTGGGCAAGAATATGCCTAGGGAGGACGAATATGACCTAAATGTTAATCCAATGACACAAATGAACTTATTGGATGCACAAGATTGGTTAAAAACCCTAATTGGACAAGAATAAGCCTAGGGAGGACGCAAAATGACCTAATTGATCATCCAATGACACTAATGAACTTATTGAATGCACAAGATTGGTTAAAAACCCTAATTGGACAAGAATAAGCCTAGGGAGGACGAAAATGACCTAATTGATCATCCAATGACACAAA
This sequence comes from Cicer pinnatifidum, assembly GCA_037974775.1. Lineage (NCBI taxonomy): Eukaryota > Viridiplantae > Streptophyta > Magnoliopsida > Fabales > Fabaceae > Cicer > Cicer pinnatifidum. Next base: position 8,956 of record JBBPBR010001037.1, read on the forward strand.
CACACCTATTGGATGCACAAGATTGGTTAAAAACCCTAATTGGACAAGAATATGCCTAGGGAGGACGAAAATGACCTAATTGATAATCCAATGACACAAACACACCTATTGGATGTACAAGATTGGTTAAAAACCATAATTGGACAAGAATAAGCCTAGGGAGGACGAAAATGACCTAATTGATCATCCAATGACACAAACACACCTATTGGATGCACAAGATTGGTTAAAAACCCTAATTGGACAAGAATAAGCCTAGGGAGGACGAAAATGACCTAATTGATCATCCATTGCCACAAACACACCTATTGGATGCACAAGATTGGTTAAAAACCCTAAATGGACAAGAATATGCCTAGGGAGGACGAAAATGACCTAATTGATCATCCAATGACACAAACACACCTATTGGATGCACAAGATTGGTTAAAAACCCTAACTGGACAAGAATAAGCCTAGGGAGGACGAAAATGACCTAAATGATCATCCAATGACACAAACACACCTATTGGATGCACAAGATTGGTTAAAAACCCTAATTGGACAAGAATATGCCTAGGGAGGACGAATATGACCTAAATGTTAATCCAATGACACAAATGAACTTATTGGATGCACAAGATTGGTTTAAAACCATAATTGGACAAGAATAAGCCTAGGGAGAACGAAAATGACCTAAATCTTAATCCAATGACACAACTCAACTTATTGGATGCACAAGATTGGTTAAAAACCCTAATTGGACAAGAATAAGCCTAGGGATGACGAAAATGACCTAATTGATCATCCAATGACACAAGCACACCTATTGGATGCACAAGATTGGTTAAAAACCCTAATTGGACAAGAATAAGCCTAGGGAGGACGAAAATGACCTAATTGATCATCCAATGACACAAACACACCTATTGGATGCACAAGATTGGTTAAAAACCCTAATTGGACAAGAATATGCCTAGGGAGGACGAATATGACCTAAATGTTAATCCAATAACACAAATGAACTTATTGGATGCAAAAGATTGGTCAAAAACCCTAATTGGACAAGAATAAGCCTAGGGAGGACGAAAATGACCTAATTGATCATCCAATGAAACAAACACACCTATTGGATGCACAAGATTGGTTAAAAATCCTAATTGGACAAGAATATCCCTAGGGAGGACGAAAATGACCTAATTGATCATCCAATGACACAAACACACCTATTGGATGCACAAGATTGGTTAAAAACCATAATTGGACAAGAATAAGCCTAGGGAGGACGAAAATGACCTAATTGATCATCCAATGACACAAACACACCTATTGGATGCACAAGATTGGTTAAAAATCCTAATTGGACAAGAATATCCCTAGGGAGGACGAAAATGACCTAATTGATCATCCAATGACACCAATGAACTTATTGGATGCACAAGATTGGTTAAAAACCCTAATTGGACAAGAATAAGCCTAGGGAGGACGAAAATGACCTAATTGATCATCCAATGACACAAACACACCTATTGGATGCACAAGATTGGTTAAAAACCCTAATTGGACAAGAATATGCCTAGGGAGGACGAAAATGACCTAATTGATCATCCAATGACACAAACACACCTATTGGATGCACAAGATTGGTTAAAAACCCTAATTGGACAAGAATATGCCTAGGGAGGACGAATATTACCTAAATGTTAATCCAATAACACAAATGAACTTATTGGATGCACAAGATTGGTTAAAAACCCTAATTGGACAAGAATAAGCCTAGGGAGAACGAAAATGACCTAATTGATCATCCAATGACACAAACACACCTATTGGATGCACAAGATTGGTTAAAAACCCTAATTGGACAAGAATAAGCCTAGGGAGGACGAAAATGACCTAATTGATCATCCAATGACACAAACACACCTATTGGATGCACAAGATCGATTAATAACCCTAATTGGACAAGAATATGCCTAGGGAGGACGAAAATGACCTAATTGATCATCCAATGACACAAACACACCTATTGGATGCACAAGATTGGTTAAAAACCCTAATTGGACAAGAATATGCCTAGGGAGGACGAATATGACCTAAATGTTAATCCAATAACACAAATGAACTTATTAGACGCACAAGATTGGTTAAAAACCCAAATTGGACAAGAATAAGCCTAGGGAGGACGAAAATGACCTAATTGATCATCCAATGACACAAACACACCAATTGGAGGCACAAGATTGGTTAAAAACCCAAGTTGGACAAGAATAAGCCTAGGGAGGACGAAAATGACCTAATTGATCTTCCGGTGACACAAATGAACTTATTGGATGCACAAGATTGGTTAAAAACCCTAATTGGACAAGAATAAGCCTAGGGAGGACGAAAATGACCTAATTGATCATCCAATGACACAAACACACCTATTGGATGCACAAGATTGGTTAAAAACCCTAATTGGACAAGAATATGCCTAGGGAGGACGAAAATGACCTCAATGTAAATCCAATGACACAAATGAACTTATTGGATGCACAAGATTGGTTAAAAACCCTAATTGGACAAGAATAAGCCTAGGGAGGACGAAAATGACCTAATTGATCATCCAATGACACAAACACACCTATTGGATGCACAAGATTGGTTAAAAACCCTAATTGGACAAGAATATGCCTAGGGAGGACGAAAATGACCTAAATGTTAATCCAATGACACAAATGAACTTATTGGATGCACAAGATTGGTAAAAAACCCTAATTGGACAAGAATAAGCCTAGGGAGAACGAAAATGACCTAAATGTTAATCCAATGACACAACTCAACTTATTGGATGCACAAGATTGGTTAAAAACCCTAATTGGACAAGAATAAGCCTAGGGAGGACGAAAATAACCTAATTGATCATCCATTGCCACAAACACACCTATTGGATGCACAAGATTGGTTAAAAACCCTAATTCGACAAGAATATGCCTAGGGAGGACGAAAATGACCTAAATTGATTATCCAATGACACAAACACACCTATTGGATGCACAAGATTGGTTAAAAACCCTAATTGGACAAGAATATACCTAGGGAGGACGAAAATGACCTAATTGATCATCCAATGACACAAATGAACTTATTGGATGCAAAAGATTTGTTAAAAACCCTAATTGGACAAGAATAAGCCTAGGGAGGACGAAAATGACCTAATTGATCATCCAATGACACAAACACACCTATTGGATGCACAAGATTGGTTAAAAACCCTAATTGGACAAGAATATGCCTAGGGAGGACGAAAATGACCTAAATATTTATTCAATGACACAAACAAACTTATTGGATGCACAAGATTGGTTAAAACTCCTAATTGGACAAGAATAAGCCTAGGGAGGACGAAAATGACCTAATTGATCATCCAATGACACAAACACACCTATTGGATGCACAAGATTGGTTAAAAACCCTAATTGGACAAGAATAAGCCTAGGGAGGACGAAAATGACCTAATTGATCATCCAATGACACAAACACACCTATTGGATGCACAAGATTAGTCTAAAACTTTAATTGGACAAGAATATGTCTAGGGAGGACGAAAATGACCTAAATGTTAATCCAATGACACAAATGAACTTATTGGATGCACAAGATTGGTTAAAAACCCTAATTGGACAAAATAAGCCTAAGGAGGACGAAAATGACCTAAATGTTAATCCAATGACACAACTCAACTTATTGGATGCACAAGATTGGTTAAAAACCCTAATTGGGCAAGAATAAGCCTAGGGAGGACGAAAATGACCTAATTGATCATCCAATGACACAAACACACCTATTGGATGCACAAGATTGGTTAAAAACCCTAATTGGACAAGAATAAGCCTAGGGAGGACGAAAATGACCTAAATGTTAATCCAATGACACAACTCAACTTATTGGATGCACAAGATTGGTTAAAAAACCCTAATTGGACAAGAATATGCGTAGGGAGGACGAAAATGACCTAATACATCATCCAATGACACTAACACACCTATTGGATGCACAAGATTGGTTAAAAACCCTAATTGGACAAGAATATGCCTAGGGAGGACGAAAATGACCTAATTGATCATCCAATGACACAAACACACCTATTGGATGCACAAAGATTGGTCTAAAACTCTAATTGGACAAGAATATGCCTAGGGAGGACGAAAATGACCTAAATGTTAATCCAATGACACAAATGAAGTTATTGGATGCACAAGATTGGTTAAAAACCCTAATTGGACATGAATAAGCCTAGGGAGGACGAAAATGACCTAATTGATCATCCAATGACACAAACACACCTATTGGATGCACATGATTGGTTAAAAACCCTAATTGGACAAGAATATGCCTAGGGAGGACGAATATGACCTAAATGTTAATCCAATAACACAAATGAACTTATTGGATGATCAAGATTGGTTAAAAACCCTAATTGGACAAGAATATGCCTAGGGAGGACGAAAATGACCTAATTGATCATCCAATGACTCAAACACACCTATTGGATGCACAAGATTGGTTAAAAACCCTAATTGGACAAGAATATGCCTAGGGAGGACGAAAATGTCCTAATTGATCATCCAATGACACAACACACCTATTGGATGCACAAGATTGGTTAAAAACCCTAATTGGACAAGAATATGCCTTGGGAGGACGAAAATGACCTAATTGATCATCCAATGACACAACATACCTATTGGATGCACAAGATTGGTTAAAAACCCTAATTGGACAAGAATATGCCTAGGGAGGACGAAAATGACCTAATTGATCATCCAATGACACAAACACACCTATTGGATGCACAAGATTGGATAAAAACCCAAATTGGACAAGAATAAGCCTAGGGAGGACGAAAATGACCTAATTGATCATCCATTGCCACAAACACAGCTATTGGATGCAAAAGATTGGTTAAAACCCTAATTGGACAAGAATATGCCTAGGGAGGACGAAAATGACCTAATTGGTCATCCAATGACACAAACACACCTATTGGAGGCACAAGATTGGTTAAAAACCCTAATTGGACAAGAATAAGCCTATGGAGGACGAAAATGACCTAAATGTTAATCCAATGACACAACTCAACTTATTGGATGCACAAGATTGGTTAAAAACCCTAATTGGACAAGAATAAGCCTAGGGAGGACGAAAATGACCTAATTGATCATCCAATGACACAAACACACCTATTGGATGCACAAGATTGGTTAAAAACCCTAATTGGACAAGAATATGCCTAGGGAGGACGAAAATGACCTAAATATTAATTCAATGACATAAACAAACTTGTTGGATGCACAAGTTTGGTTAAAAACCCTAGTTGGACAAGAATATGCCTAGGGAGGACGAAAATGACCTAATTGATCATCCAATGACACAAATGAACTTATTGGATGCACAAGATTAGTTAAAAACCCTAATTGGACAAGAATAAGCCTAGGGAGGACGAAAATGACCTAATTGATCATCCAATGACACAAACACACCTATTGGATGCTCAAGATTGGTTAAAAACCCTAATTGGACAAGAATAAGCCTAGGAAGGACGAAAATGACCTAATTGATCATCCAATTACACAAACACACCTATTGGATGCACAAGATTGGTTAAAAACCCTAATTGGACAAGAATAAGCCTAGGGAGGACGAAAATGACCTAATTGATCATTCAATGACACAAACACACCTATTGGATGCACAAGATTGGTTAAAAACCCTAATTGGACAAGAATAAGCATAGAAAGGACGAAAATGACCTAATTGATCATCCAATGACACAAACACACCTATTGGATGCACAAGATTGGTTAAAAACCCTAATTGGACAAGAATATGCCTTGGGAGGACGAAAATGACCTAAATGTTAATCCAATGACACAAATGAACTTATTAGATGTACAAGATTGGTTAAAAACCCTAATTGGACAAGAATAAGCCTAGGGAGGACGAAAATGACCTAATTGATCATCCAATGACACAAACACACCTATTGGATGCACAAGATTGGTTAAAAACCCTAATTGGACAAGAATATGCCTACAGAGGACGAAAATGACCTAAATATTAATTCAATGACACAAACAAAGTTATTGGATGCACAAGATTGGTTAAAAACCCTAATTGGACAAGAATAAGCCTAGGGAGGACGAAAATGACCTAATTGATCATCCAATGACACAAACACACCTATTGGATGCACAAGATTTGTTAAAAACCCTAATTGGGCAAGAATAAGCCTAGGGAGGACGAAAATGACCTAATTGATCATCCAATGACACAAACACACCTATTGGATGCACAAGATTGGTTAAAAACCCTAATTGGACAAGAATAAGCCTAGGGAGGACGAAAATGACCTAATTGATCATCCAATGACACAAACACACCTATTGGATGCACAAGATTGGTTAAAAACCCTAATTTGACTAGAATAAGCCTAGGTTGGACGAAAATGACCTAATTGATCATCCATTGCCACAAACACACCTATTGGATGCACAAGATTGGTTAAAAACCCTAATTGGACAAGAATAAGCGTAGGGAGAACGAAAATGACCTAAATGTTAATCCAATGACACAACTCAACTTATTGGATGCACAAGATTGGTTAAAAACCCTAATTGGACAAGAATAAGCCTAGGGAGGACGAAAATGACCTAATTGATCATCCAATGACACAAACACACCTATTGGAGCACAAGATTGGTTAAAAACCCTAATTGGACAAGAATATGCCTAGGGAGGACGAAAATGACCTAATTGGTCATCCAATGACACAAACACACCTATTGGATGCACAAGATTGGTTAAAAACCCTAATTGGACAACAATAAGCCTAGGGAGGACGAAAATAACCTAATTGATCATCCAATGACACAAACACACCTATTGGATGCACAAGATTGGTTAAAAACCATAATTGGACAAGAATATGCCTAGGGAGGACGAAAATGACCTAAATGTTAATCCAATGACACAAACAAACTTATTGGATGCACAAGATTGGTTAAAAACCCTAATTGGACAAGAATAAGCCTAGGGAGGACAAAAATGACCTAATTGATCATCCAATGACACAACCACACCTATTGGATGCACAAGATTGGTTAAAAACCCTAATTAGACAAGAATATGCCAAGGGAGGACGAAAATGACCTAAATGTTAATCCAATAACACAAATGAACTTATTAGATGCACAAGATTGGTTAAAAACCCTAATTGGACAAGAATAAGCCTAGGGAGGACGAAAATGACCTAATTGATCATCCAATGACACAAACACACCTATTGGATGCACAAGATTGGTTAAAAACCCTAATTGGACAAGAATATGCCTAGGGAGGACGAAAATAACCTAAATATATTCAATGACACAAACAAACTTATTGGATGCACAAGATTGGTTAAAAACCCTAATTGGACAAGAATAAGCCTAGGGAGGACAAAAATGACCTAATTGATCATCCAATGACACAACCACACCTATTGGATGCACAAGATTGGTTAAAAACCCTAATTAGACAAGAATATGCCAAGGGAGGACGAAAATGACCTAAATGTTAATCCAATAACACAAATGAACTTATTAGATGCACAAGATTGGTTAAAAACCCTAATTGGACAAGAATATGCCTAGGGAGGACAAAAATGACCTAAATGTTAATCCAATGACACAACTCAACTTATTGGATGCACAAGATTGGTTAAAAACCCTAATTGGACAAGAATAAGCCTAGGGAGGACGAAAATGACCTAATTGATCATCCAATGACACAAACACACCTATTGGATGCACAAGATTCGTTAAAAACCCTAATTGGACAAGAATATGCCAGAATATGCCTAGGGAGGACGTAAATGACCTAATTGATCATCCAATGACACAAATGAACTTATTGGATGCACAACTTTGGTTAAAAACCCTAATTGGACAAGAATATGGCTAGGGAGGACGAAAATGACCTAAATGTTAATCCAATGAAACAAACACACCTATTGGATACACACGATTGGTTAAAAACCCTAATTGGACAAGAATATGCCTAGGGAGGACGAAAATGACCTAAATGTTAATGCAATGACACAAATGAACTTATTGGATGCACAAGATTGGTTAAAAACCCTAATTGGACAAGAATAAGCCTAGGGAGGACGAAAATGACCTAATTGATCATCCAATGACACAAACACACCTATTGGATGAACAAGATTGGTTAAAAACCCTAATTGGACAAGAATAAGCCTAGGGAGGACGAAAATGACCTAATTATTCATCCAATGACACAAACACACCTATTGGATGCACAAGATTGGTTAAAAACCCTAATTTCGACAAGAATATGCCTAGGGATGACGAAAATGACCTAAATATTAATTCAATGAAACAAACAAACTTATTGGACGCACAAGATTGGTTAAAAACCCTAATTGGACAAGAATAAGCCTAGGGAGGACGAAAATGACCTAATTGATCATCCAATGACACAAACACACCTATTGGATGCACAAGATTGGTTAAAAACCCTAATTGGACAAGAATAAGCCTAGGGAGGACGAAAATGACCTAATTGATCATCCATTGCCACAAACACACCTATTGGATGCACAACATTGGTTAAAAACCCTAATTGAACAAGAATATGCATAGGGAGGACGAAAATGACCTAAATATTAATTCAATGACACAAACAAACTTGTTGGATGCACAAGATTGGTTAAAAACCCTAATTGGACAAGAATAAGCCTAGGGAGGACGAAAATGACCTAATTGATCATCCAATGACACAAACACACCTATTGGATGCACAAGATTGGTTAAAAACCCTAATTGGACAAGAATAAGCCTAGGGAGGACGAAAATGACCTGAATGTTAATCCAATAACACAAATCAACTTATTGGATGCACAAGATTGGTTAAAAACCCTAATTGGACAAGAATAAGCCTAGGGAGGACGAAAATGACCTAATTGATCATCCAATGACACAAACACACCTATTGGATGCACAAGATTGGATAAAAACCATAATTGGACAAGAATAAGCCTAGGGAGGACGAAAATGACATAATTGATCATCCAATGACACAAACACACCTATTGGATGCACAAGATTGGTTAAAAACCCTAATTGGACAAGAATATGCCTAGGGAGGACGAAAATGACCTAAGTGTTAATCCAATGACACAAATGAACTTATTGGATGCACAAGATTGGTTAAAAATCCTAATTGGACAAGAATAAGCCTAGGGAGGACGAAAATAACCTAATTGATCATCCAATGACACAAACACACCTATTGGATGCACAAGATTGGTTAAAAACCCTAATTGGACAAGAATATGCCTAGGGAGGACAAAAATGACCTAAATGTTAATCCAATGACACAAATGAACTTATTGGATGCACAAGATTGGTTAAAAACCCTAATTGGACAAGAATAAGCCTAGGGAGGACGAAAATGACCTAAATGCTAATCCAATGACACAACTCAACTTAATTGATGCACAAGATTGGTTAAAAACCCTAATTGGACAAGAATAAGCCTAGGGAGGACGAAAATGACCTAATTGACACAAACACACCTATTGGATGCACAAAATTTGTTAAAAACCCTAGTTGGACAAGAACATGCCTAGGGAGGACGAAAATGACCTAATTGATCATCCAATGACACAAACACACCTATTGGATGCACAAGATTGGTTAAAAACCCTAATTGGACAAGAATAAGCCTAGGGAGGACGAAAATGACCTAATTGATCATCCATTGCCACAAACACACCTATTGGATGCACAAGATTGGTTAAAAACCCTAATTCGACAAGAATATGTCTAGGGAGGACGAAAATGACCTAAATTGATTATCCAATGACACAAACACACCTATTGGATGCACAAGATTGGTTAAAAACCCTAATTGGACAAGAATATACCTAGGGAGGACGAAAATGACCTAAATGTTAATCCAATGAAACAAATGAACTTATTGGATGCATAAGATTGGTAAAAAACCCTAATTGGACAAGAATAAGCCTAGGGAGAACGAAAATGACCTAAATGTTAATCCAATGACACAACTCAACTTATTGGATGCACAAGATTGGTTAAAAAGCCTAATTGGACAAGAATAAGCCTAGGGAGGACGAAAATGACCTAATTGACACAAACACACCTATTGGATGCACAAAATTTGTTAAAAACCCTAGTTGGACAAGAACATGCCTAGGGAGGACGAAAATGACCTAATTGATCATCCAATGACACAAAGACACCTAATGGATGCACAAGATTGGTTAAAAACCATAATTGGACAAGAATATGCCTAGGGAGGACCAAAATGACCTAATTGATCATCCAATGACACAAACACACCTATTGGATGCACAAGATTGGTTAAAAACCCTAACTGGACAAGAATATGACTAGGGAGGACGAAAATGACCTAATTGATCATCCAACGACACAAACACACCTATTGGATGCACTAGATTGGTTAGAAACCCTAATTGGACAAGAATATGCCTAGGGAGGACGAATATGACCTAAATGTTAATCCAATAACACAAATGAACTTATTGGATGCACAAGATTGGTTAAAAACCCTAATTGGACAAGAATAAGCCTAGGGAGAACGAAAATGACATAAATGTTAATCCAATGACACAACTCAACTTATTGGATGCACAAGATTGGTTAAAACCCCTAATTGGACAAGAATAAGCCTAGGGAGGACGAAAATGACATAATTGATCATCCAATGACACAAACACACCTATTGGATGCACAAGATTGGTTAAAAACCCTAATTGGACAAGAATATGCCTAGGGAGGACGAAAATGACCTAAATGTTAATCCAATTACACAAATGAACTTATTGGATGCACAAGATTGGTTAAAAACCCTAATTGGACAAGAATAAGCCTAGGGAGGACGAAAATGACCTAATTGATCATCCAATGACAGAAACACACCTATTGGATGCACAAGATTGGTTAAAAACCCTTATTGGACAAGAATAAGCCTAGGGAGGACGAAAATGACCTAATTGATCATCCAATGACACAAACACACCTATTGGATGCACAAGATTGGTTAAAAACCCTAACTGGACAAGAATATCCCTAGGGAGGACGAAAATGACCTAATTGATCATCCAATGACACAAACACACCTATTGGATGCACAAGATTGGTTAAAAACCCTAAATGGACAAGAATATGCCTAGGGAGGACGAATATGACCTAAATGTTAATCCAATAACACAAATGAACTTATTGGATGCACAAGATTGGTTAAAAACCATAATTGGACAAGAATAAGCCTAGGGAGAACGAAAATGAGCTAAATGTTAATCCAATGACACAACTCAACTTATTGGATGCACAAGATTGGTTAAAAACCCTAATTGGACAAGAATATGCCTAGGGAGGACGAAAATGACCTAAATGTGAATCCAATGAAACAAATGAACTTATTGGATGCACAAGATTGGTTAAAAACCTAATTGGACAAAAATAAGCCTAGGGAGAATGAAAATGACCTAAATGTTAATCCAATGACACAACTCAACTTATTGGATGCACAAGATTGGTTAAAAACCCTTATTGGACAAGAATAAGCCTAGGGAGGACGAAAATGACCTAATTGATCATCCAATGACACAAACACACCTATTGGATGCACAAGATTGGTTAAAAACCCTAACTGGACAAGAATATGCCCAGGGAGGACGAAAATGACCTAATTGATCATCCAATGACATAAACACACCTATTGGATACACAAGATTGGTTAAAAACCCTAATTGGACAAGAATATGCCTATGGAGGACGAATATGACCTAAATGTTAATCCAATAACACAAATGAACTTATTGGATGCACAAGATTGGTTAAAAACCCTAACTGGACAAGAATATGCCCAGGGAGGACGAAAATGACCTAATTGATCATCCAATGACATAAACACACCTATTGGATACACAAGATTGGTTAAAAACCCTAATTGGACAAGAATATGCCTATGGAGGACGAATATGACCTAAATGTTAATCCAATAACACAAATGAACTTATTGGATGCACAAGATTGGTTAAAAATCCTAATTGGGCAATAATAAGCCTAGGGAGGACGAAAATGACCTAATTGATCATCCAATGACACAAACACACCTATTGGATGCACAAGATTGGTTAAAAACCCTAATTGGACAAGAATAAGCCTAGGGAGGACGAAAATGACCTAAATGCTAATCCAATGACACAACTCAACTTATTGGATGTACAAGATTGGTTAAAATCCCTAATTGGACAAGAATAAGCCTAGGGAGGACGAAAATGACCTAATTGATCATCCAATGACACAAACACACCTATTGGATGCACAAGATTGGTTAAAAACCCTAATTGGACAAGAATAAGCCTAGGGAGGACGAAAATGACCTAATTGATCATCCAATGACACAAACACACCTATTGGATGCACAAGATTGGTTAAAAACCCTAATTGGACAAGAATATGCCTAGGGAGGACGAAAATGACCTAAATGTTAATCCAATGACACAAATGAACTTATTGGATGCACAAGATTGCTTAAAAACCCTAATTGGACAAGAATATGTCTATGGAGGACGAAAATGACCTAATTGATCATCCAATGACACAAACACACCTATTGGATGCACAAGATTGGTTAAAAACCCTAATTGGACAAGAATAAGCCTAGGGAGGACGAAAATGACCTAATTGATCATCCAATGACACAAACACACCTATTGGATGCACAAGATTGGTTAAAAACCATAATTGGACAAGAATATGCCTAGGGAGGATGAAAATGACCTAATTGATCATCCAATGACACAAACACACCTATTGGATGCACAAGATTGGTTAAAAACCCTAATTGGACAAGAATATGCCTAGGGAGGACGAAAATGACATAAATGTTAATCCAATGACACAAATGCACTTATTGGATGCACAAGATTGGTTAAAAACCCTAATTGGACAAGAATAAGCCTAGGGAGGACGAAAATGACCTAATTGATCATCCAATGACACAAACACACCTATTGGATGCACAAGATTGGTTAAAAACCCTAATTGGACAAGAATATGCCTAGGGAGGACGAAAATGACCTAATTGATCATCCAATGACACAAATGAACTTATTGGATGCACAAGATTAGTTAAAAACCCAAATTGGACATGAATAAGCCTAGGGAGGACAAAAATAACCTAATTGATCATCAAATGACACAAACACACCTATTGGATGCACAAGATTGGTTAAAAACCCTAATTGGACAAGAATATGCCTAGGGAGGACGAAAATGACCTAAATGTTAATCCAATGACACAAATGAACTTATTGGATGCACAAGATTGGTTAAAAACCCTAATTGGACAAGAATAAGCCTAGGGAGGACGAAAATGACCTAATTGATCATCCAATGACACAAACACACCTATTGGATGCACAAGATTGGTTAAAAACCCTAATTGGACAAAAATAAACCTAGGGAGGACGAAAATGGCCTAATTGATCATCCAATGACACAAACACACCTATTGGATGCACAAGATTGGTTAAAAACCCTAATTGGACAAGAATATGCCTAGGGAGGACGAAAATACCCTAATTGATCACCCAATGACACAAAGACACCTATTGGATGCACAAGATTGGTTAAAAACCCTAATTTGACAATAATATGCCTAGGGAGGACGAAAATGACCTAAATGTTAATCCAATGACACAAATGAACTTATTGGATGCACAAGATTGGTTAAAAACCCTAATTGGACAAGAATAAGCCTAGGGAGGACGAAAATGACCTAATTGATCATCCAATGACACAAACACACCTATTGGATGCACAAGATTGGTTAAAAACCCTAATTGGACAAGAATAAGCAAGGGTGGACGAAAATGACCTAAATGTTAATCCAATAACACAAATGAACTTATTGGATGCACAAGATTGGTTAAAAACCCTAATTGGACAAGAATATGCCTAGGGAGGACGAAAATGACCTAAATGTTAATCCAATGACACAAATGAACTTATTGGATGCACAAGATTGGTTAAAAACCCTAATTGGACAAGAATAAGCCTAGGGAGGACGAAAATGACCTAATTGATCATCCAATGACACAAACACACGTATTGGATGCACAAGATTCGTTCAAAACCCTAATTGGACAAGAATAAGCCTAGGGAGGACGAAAATGACCTAATTGATCATCCAAAGACAGAAACACATCTATTGGATGCACAAGATTGGTTAAAAACCCTAGTTGGACAAGAATATGCCTAGGGAGGACGAAAATGACCTAAATGTTAATCCAATGACACAAATGAACTTATTGGATGCACAAGATTGATTAAAAACCCTAATTGGACAAGAATAAGCCTAGGGAGGACGAAAATGACCTAATTGATCATCCAATGACACAAACACACCTATTGGATGCACAAGATTGGTTAAAAACCCTAATTGGACAAGAATAAGCCTAGGGAGGACGAAAATGACCTAATTGATCATCCAAAAACACAAACACATCTATTGGATGCACAAGATTGGTTAAAAACCCTAGTTGGACAAGAATATACCTAGGGAGGATGAAAATGACCTAATTGATCATCCAATGACACAAATGAACTTATTGGATGCACAAGATTGGTTAAAAACCCTAATTGGACAAGAATAAGCCTAGGGAGGACGAAAATGACCTAATTGATCATCCAATGACACAAACACACCTATAGGAAGCACAAGATTGGTTAAAAACCCTAATTGGACAAGAATATGCCTAGGGAGGACGAAAAAGACATAAATGTTAATCCAATGACACAAATGAACTTATTGGATGCACAAGATTGATTAAAACCCTAATTAGACAAGAATAAGCCTAGGGAGGACGAAAATGACCTAATTGATCATCCAATGACCCAAACACACCTATTGGATGCACAAAATTGGTTAAAAACCCAAATTGGACAACAATATGCCTAGGGAGGAGGAAAATGACCTAAATATTAATTCAATGACACAAACAAAGTTATTGGATGCACAAGATTGGTTAAAAACCCTAATTGGACAAGAATAAGCCTAGGGAGGACGAAAATGACCTAATTGATCATCCAATGACACAAACACACCTATTGGATGCACAAGATTGGTTAAAAACCCTAATTGGACAAGAATATGCCTAGGGAGGACGAAAATGACCTAAATATTAATTCAATGACACAAACAAAATTATTGGATGCACAAAATTGGTTAAAAACCCTAATTGGACAAGAATAAGCCTAGGGAGGACGAAAATGACCTAATTGATCATCCAAACACTCTTAACACATCTATTTGATGCACAAGATTGGTTAAAAACCCTAGTTGGACAAGAATATACCTAGGGAGGACGAATATGACCTAATTGATCATCCAATGACACAAATGAACTTATTGGATGCACAAGATTGGTTAAAAACCTTAATTGGACAAGAATAAGCCTAGGGAGGACGAAAATGACCTAATTGATCATCCAATGACACAAACACACCTATTGGAAGCACAAGATTGGTTAAAAACCCTAATTGGACAAGAATATGCCTAGGGAGGACGAAAATGACCTAAATGTTAATCCAATGACACAAATGAACTTATTGGATGCACAAGATTGGTTAAAAACCCTAATTGGACAAGAATAAGCCTAGGGAGGACGAAAATGACCTAATTGATCATCCAATGACACAAACACACCTATTGGAGGCCCAAGATTGGCTAAAAACCCTAATTGGACAAGAATATGCCTAGGGAGGACGAAAATGACCTAAATATTAATTCAATGACATAAACAAACTTATTGGATGCACAAGATTGGTTAAAAACCCTAATTGGACAAGAATAAGCCTAGGGAGGACGAAAATGACCTAATTGATCATCCAATGTCACAAAGACACCTATTGGAAGCACAAGATTGGTTAAAAACCCTAATTGGACAAGAATATGCCTAGGGAGGACGAAAATGACCTAATTGATCATCCAATGACACAAACACACCTATTGGATGCACAATATTGGTTAAAAACCCTAATTGGACAAGAATATGCCTAGGGAGGACGAAAATGACCTAAATATTAATTCAATGAAACAAACAAACTTATTGGATGCACAAGATTGGTTAAAAACCCTAATTGGACAAGAATAAGCCTAGGGAGGACGAAAATGACCTAATTGATCATCCAATGACACAAACACACCTATTGGATGCACAAGATTGGTTAAAAACCCTAATTGGACAAGAATAAGCCTAGGGAGGACGAAAATGACCTAATTGATCATCCAATGGCACAAACACACCTATTGGATGCACAAGATTGGTTAAAAGCCCTAATTGGACAAGAATTTAGCCTGGGGAGGACGAAAATGGCCTAAATATTAATTCAATGAAACAAACAAACTTATTGGATGCACAAGATTGGTTAAAAACCCTAATTGGACAAGAATAAGCCTAGGGAGGACGAAAATGACCTAATTGATCATCCAATGACACAAACACACCTATTGGATGCACAAGATTGGTTAAAAACCCTAATTGGACAAGAATATGCTTAGGGATGACAAAAATGACCTAATTGTTAATCCAATGACACAAATGAACTTATTGGACGCACAAGATTGGTTAAAAACCCTAATTGAACAAGAATAAGCCTAGGGAGGACGAAAATGACCTAATTGATCATCCAATGACACAAACACACCTATTGGATGCACAAGATTGGTTAAAAACCCTAATTGGACAAGAATATGCCTAAGGAGGACGAAAATGAGCTAAATATTAATTCAATGACACAAACAAAGTTATTGGATGCACAAGATTGGTTAAAAACCCTAATTGGACAAGAATAAGCCTAGGGAGGACGAAAATGACCTAATTGATCATCCAATGACACAAACACACCTATTGGATGCACAAGATTGGTTAAAAACCCTAATTGGACAAGAATAAGCCTAGGGAGGACGAAAATGACCTAATTGATCGTCCATTGCCACAAACACACCTATTGGATGCACAAGATTGGTTAAAAACCTTAATTGGACAAGAATATGCCTAGAGAGGACGAAAATGACCTAATTGATCATCCAATGACACAAACACACCTATTGGATGCACAAGATTTGTTAAAAACCCTAATTGGACAAAAATAAGCCTAGAGAGGACGAAAATGACCTAATTGATCATTCAATGATACAAACACACCTATTGGATGCACAAGATTGGTTAAAAACCCTAATTGGACAAGAATATGCCTAGGGAGGACGGAAATGACCTCATTGATCATCCAATGACACAAATGAACTTATTGGATGCACAATATTAGTTAAAAACCCTAATTGGACAAGAATAAGCCTAGGGATGACGAAAATGACCTAATTGATCTTCCAATGACACAAACACACCTATTGGATGCACAAGATTGGTTAAAAACCCTAATTGGACAAGAATATGCCTAGGGAGGACGAAAATGACCTAATTGATCATCCAATGACACAAACACACCTATTGGATGCACAAGATTCGTTTAAAACCCTAATTGGACAAGAATATGCATTGGGAAGACGAAAATGACCCAATTGATCATCCAATGACACAAACACACCTATTGGATGCACAAGATTGGTTAAAAACCCTAATTGGACAAGAATATGCCTAGGGAGGACGAAAATGACCTAAATATTAATTCAATGGCACAAACAAAGTTATTGGATGCACAAGATTGGTTAAAAACCCTAATTGGACAAGAATAAGCCTAGGGAGGACGTAAATGACCTAATTGATCATCCAATAACACAAACACACCTATTGGATGCACAAGATTGGTTAAAAACCCTAATTGGACAAGAATAAGCCTTGGGAGGACGAAAATGACCTAATTGATCTTCCAATGAAACAAACACATCTATTGGATGCACAAGATTGGTTAAAAACCCTAATTGGACAAGAATAAGCCTAGGGAGGACGAAAATGACCTAATTGATCATCCAATGACACAAACACACCTATTGGATGCACAAGATTGGTTAAAAACCCTAATTGGACAAGAATATGCCAAGGGAGGACGAAAATGACCTAAATATTAATTCAATGACACAAACAAACTTATTGGATGCACAAGATTGATTAAAAACCCTAATTGGACAAGAATAAGCCTAGGGAGGACGAAAATGACCTAATGAATCATCCAATGACACAAACACACCTATTGGATGCACAAGATTGGTTAAAAACCCTAGTTGGACAAGAACATGCCTAGGGAGGACGAAAATGACCTAATTGATCATCCAATGACACTAATGAACTTATTGGATGCACAAGATTGGTTAAAAACCCTAATTGGACAAGAATAAGCCTAAGGAGGACGAAAATGACCTAATTGATCATCCAATGACACAAACACACCTATTGGATGCACAAGATTGGTTAAAAACCCTAATTGGACAAGAATATGTCTAGGGAGGACGAAAATGACCTAATTGATCATCCAATGACACAAATGAACTTATTGGATGCACAAGATTAGTTAAAAACCCTAATTGGACAAGAATATGCCTAGGGAGGACGAAAATAACCTAATTGATCATCCAATGACACAAACACACATATTGGATGCACAAGATTGGTTAAAAACCCTAATTGGACAAGAATATGCCTAGGGAGGACGAAAATGACCTAAATGTTAATCCAATGACACAAATGAACTTATTGGATGCACAAGATTGGTTAAAAACCCTAATTGGACAAGAATAAGCCTAGGGTGGACGAAAATGACCTAAATGCTAATCCAATGACACAACTCAACTTATTGGATGCACAAGATTGGTTAAAAACCCTAATTGGGCAAGAATAAGCCTAGGGAGGACAAAAAAGACCTAATTGATCATCCAATGACACAAACACACCTATTGGATGCACAAGATTGGTTAAAAACCCTAATTAGACAAGAATATGCCTAGGGAGGACGAAAATAACCTAATTGATCATCCAATGACACAAACACACATATTGGATGCACAAGATTGGTTAAAAACCCTAATTGGACAAGAATATGCCTAGGGAGGACGAAAATGACCTAAATGTTAATCCAATGACACAAATGAACTTATTGGATGCACAAGATTGGTTAAAAACCCTAATTGGACAAGAATAAGCCTAGGGTGGACGAAAATGACCTAAATAGTAATCCAATGACACAACTCAACTTATTGGATGCACAAGATTGGTTAAAAACCCTAATTGGGCAAGAATAAGCCTAGGGAGGACAAAAAAGACCTAATTGATCATCCAATGACACAAACACACCTATTGGATGCACAAGATTGGTTAAAAACCCTAATTAGACAAGAATATGCCTAGGGAGGACGAAAATAACCTAATTGATCATCCAATGACACAAACACACATATTGGATGCACAAGATTGGTTAAAAACCCTAATTGGACAAGAATATGCCTAGGGAGGACGAAAATGACCTAAATGTTAATCCAATGACACAAATGAACTTATTGGATGCACAAGATTGGTTAAAAACCCTAATTGGACAAGAATAAGCCTAGGGTGGACGAAAATGACCTAAATGCTAATCCAATGACACAACTCAACTTATTGGATGCACAAGATTGGTTAAAAACCCTAATTGGGCAAGAATAAGCCTAGGGAGGACAAAAAAGACCTAATTGATCATCCAATGACACAAACACACCTATTGGATGCACAAGATTGGTTAAAAACCCTAATTGGACAAGAATAAGCCTAGGGAGGACGAAAAAGACCTAATTGATCATCCAATGACACAAACACACCTATTGGATGCACAAGATTGGTTAAAAACCCTAATTAGACAAGAATATGCCTACGGAGGACGAAAATAACCTAATTGATCATCCAATGACACAAACACACATATTGGATGCACAAGATTGGTTAAAAACCCTAATTGGACAAGAATATGCCTAGGGAGGACGAAAATGACCTAAATGTTAATCCAATGACACAAATGAACTTATTGGATGCACAAGATTGGTTAAAAACCCTAATTGGACAAGAATAAGCCTAGGGAGGACGAAAATTACCTAAATGTTAATCCAATGACACAACTCAACTTATTGGATGCACAAGATTGGTTAAAAACCCTAATTGGGCAAGGATAAGCCTAGGGAGGACGAAGATGACCTAATTGATCATCCAATGACACAAACACACCTATTGGATGCACAAGATTGGTTAAAAACCCTAATTGGACAAGAATAAGCCTAGGGAGGACGAAAATGACCTAATTGATCATCCAATGACACAAACACACCTATTGGATGCACAAGATTGGTTAAAAACCCTAATTGGACAAGAATATGCCTAGGGAGGACGAAAATGACCTAAATATTAATTTAATGACACAAACAAAGTTTTTGGATGCACAAGATTAATTAAAAACCCTAATTGGACAAGAATAAACCTAGGGAGGACGAAAATGACCTAATTGATCATCCAATGACACAAATACACCTATTGGATGCAAAAGATTGGTTAAAAATCCTAATTGGACAAGATGATGCCTAGGGAGGACGAAAATGACCTAAATATTAATTCAATGACACAAACAAACTTATTGGATGCACAAGATTGGTTAAAAACCCTAATTGGACAAAAATAAGCCTAGGGAGGACGAAAATGACCTAATTGATAATCCAATGACACAAACAAACTTATTGGATGCACAAGATTGGTTAAAAACCCTAATTGGACAAGAATAAACCAAGGGAGGACAAAAATGACCTAAATGTTAATCCAATGACACTACTCAACTTATTGGAAGCACAAGATTGGTTAAAAACCCTAATTGGACAAGAATAAGCCTAGGGAGGACGAAAATGACCTAATTGATCATCCAATGACACAAACACACCTATTGGATGCACAAGATTGGTTAAAAACCCTAATTGGACAAGAATAAGCCTAGGGAGGACGAAAATGACCTAATTGATCATCCAATGACACAAACACACCTATTGGATGCACAAGATTGGTTAAAAACCCTAATTGGACAAGAATATGCCTAGGGAGGACGAAAATGACCTAAATGTTAATCCAATGACACAAATGAACTTATTGGATGCACAAGATTGGTTAAAAACCCTAATTGGACAAGAATAAGCCTTGGGAGGACGAAAATGACCTAATTGATCATCCAATGACACAAGCACACCTATTGGATGCACAAGATTGGTTAAAAACCCTAATTGGACAAGAATATGCCTATGGAGGACGAAAATGACCTAAATATTAATTCAAAGACACAAACAAAGTTATTGGATGCACAAGATTGGTTAAAAACCCTAATTGGACAAGAATAAGCCTAGGGAGGACGAAAATGACCTAATTGATCATCCAATGACACAAACACACCTATTGGATGCACAAGATTGGTTAAAAACCCTAATTGGACAAGAATATGCCTAGGGAGGACGAAAATGACCTAAATGTTAATCCAATGACACAACTCAACTTATTGGATGCACAAGATTGGTTAAAAACCCTAATTGGACAAGAATAAGCCTAGGGAGGACGAAAATAACCTAATTGATCATCCAATGACACAAACACACCTATTGGATGCACAAGATTGGTTGAAAACCCTAATTGCACAAGAATATGCCTAGGGAGGAGGAAAATGACCTAAATGTTAATCCAATGACACAAATGAACTTATGGGATGCACAAGATTGGTTAAAAATCCTAATTGGACAAGAATAAGCCTAGGGAGGACGAAAATGACCTAAATGCTAATCCAATGACACAACTCAACTTATTGGATGCACAAGATTGGTTAAAAACCCTAATTGGACAACAATAAGCCTAGGGAGGACGAAAATGACCTAATTGATCATCCAATGACACAAACACACCTATTGGATGCACAAGATTGGTTAAAAACCCTAATTGGACAAGAATAAGCCTAGGGAGGACGAAAATGACCTAATTGATCATCCAATGACACAAACACACCTATTGGATGCACAAGATTGGTTAAAAACCCTAATTGGACAAGAATATGCCTAGGGAGGACGAAAATGACCTAAATATTAATTCAATGACAAAAACAAACTTATTGGATACACAAGATTGGTTAAAAACCCTAATTGGACAAGAATAAGCCTAGGGAGGACAAAAATGACCTAATTGATCATCCAATGACACAAACACACCTATTGGATGCACAAGATTGGTTAAAAACCGTAATTGGACAAGAATAAGCCTAGGGAGGACGAAAATGACCTAATTGATCATCCAATGACACAAACACACCTATTGGATGCACCAGATTGGTTAAAAACCCTAATTGGACAAGAATATGCCTAGGGAGGACGAAAATGACCTAAATGTTAATCCAATGACACAAATGAACTTATTGGATGCACAAGATTGGTTAAAAACCCTAATTGGACAAGAATAAGCCTAGGGAGGAAGAAAATGACCTAATTGATCATCCAATGACAGAAACACACCTATTGGATGCACAAGATTGGTTAAAAACCCTTATTGGACAAGAATAAGCCTAGGGAGGACGAAAATGACCTAATTGATCATCCAATGACACAAACACACCTATTGGATGCACAAGATTGGTTAAAAACCCTAGTTGGACAAGAACATGCCTAGGGAGGACGAAAATGACCTAATTGATCATCCAATGACACTAATGAACTTATTGGATGCACAAGATTGGTTAAAAACCCTAATTGGACAAGAATAACCCTAGGGAGGACGAAAATGACCTAATTGATCATCCAATGACACAAACACACCTATTGGATGCACTAGATTGGTTAAAAACCCTAACTGGACAAGAATATGCCTAGGGAGGACGAAAATGACCTAATTGATCATCCAATGACACAAACACACCTATTTGATGCACAAGATTGGTTAAAAACCCTAATTGGACAAGAATATGCCTAGGGAGGACGAAAATGACCTAAATGTTAATCCAATGACACAAATGAACTTATTGGATGCACAAGATTGTTTAAAAACCCTAATTGGACAAGAATAAGCCTAGGGAGGACGAAAATGACCTAATTGATCATCCAATGACAGAAACACACCTATTGGATGCACAAGATTGGTTAAAAACCCTAATTGGACAAGAATAAGCCCAGGGAGGACAAAAATGACCTAATTGATCATCAAATGACACAAACACACCTATTGGATGCACAAGATTGGTTAAAAACCCCAATTTGACAAGAATATGCCTAGGGAGGACGAATATGACCTAAATGTTAATCCAATAACACAAATGAACTTATTGGATGCACAAGATTGGTTAAAAACCATAATTGGACAAGAATAAGCCTAGGGAGAACGAAAATGAGCTAAATGTTAATCCAATGACACAACTCAACTTATTGGATGCACAAGATTGGTTAAAAACCCTAATTGGACAAGAATATGCCTAGGGAGGACGAAAATGACCTAAATGTGAATCCAATGAAACAAATGAACTTATTGGATGCACAAGATTGGTTAAAAACCTAATTGGACAAGAATAAGCCTAGGGAGAATGAAAATGACCTAAATGTTAATCCAATGACACAACTCAACTTATTGGATGCACAAGATTGGTTAAAAACCCTAATTGGACAAGAATAAGCCTAGGGAAGACGAAAATGACCTAATTGATCATCCAAAGACACAAACACACCTATTGGATGCACAAGATTGGTTAAAAACCCTAACTGGACAAGAATATGCCTAGGGAGGACGAAAATGACCTAATTGATCATCCAATGACAAAAACACACCTATTCGATGCACAAGATTGGTTAAATACCCTAATTGGACAAGAATATGCCTAGGGAGGACGAATATGACCTAAATGTAAATCCAATAACACAAATGAACTTATTGGATGCACAAGATTGGTTAAAAACCATAATTGGACAAGAATAAGCCTAGGGAGAACGAAAATGAGCTAAATGTTAATCCAATGACACAACTCAACTTATTGGATGCACAAGATTGGTTAAAAACCCTAATTGGACAAGAATATGCCTAGGGAGGACGAAAATGACCTAAATGTGAATCCAATGAAACAAATGAACTTATTGGATGCACAAGATTGGTTAAAAACCTAATTGGACAAGAATAAGCCTAGGGAGAATGAAAATGACCTAAATGTTAATCCAATGACACAACTCAACTTATTGGATGCACAAGATTGGTTAAAAACCCTAATTGGACAAGAATAAGCCTAGGGAGGTCGAAAATGACCTAATTGATCATCCAATGACACAAACACACCTATTGGATGCACAAGATTGGTTAAAAACCCTAATTGGACAAGAATATGCCTAGGGAGGACGAAAATTACCTAATTGATCATCCAATGACATAAACAAACCTATTGGATGCACAAGATTGGTTAAAAACCCTAATTGGACAAGAATATGCCTATGGAGGACGAATATGACCTAAATGTTAATCCAATAACACAGATGAACTTATTGGATGCACAAGATTTGTTAAAAACCCTAATTGGACAAGAATAAGCCTAGGGAGGACGAAAATGACCTAAATGCTAATCCAATGACACAACTCAACTTAATTGATGCACAAGATAGGTTAAAAACCCTAATTGGGCAAGAATAAGCCTAGGGAGGACGAAAATGACCTAATTGATCATCCAATGACACAAACACATCTATTGGATGCACAAGATTGGTTAAAAACCCTAATTGGACAAGAATAAGCCTAGGGAGGACAAAAATGACCTAATTGATCATCCATTGCCACAAACACACCTATTGGATGCACAAGATTGGTTAAAAACCCTAATTCGACAAGAATATGCCTAGGGAGGACGAAAATGACCTAAATTGTTTATCCAATGACACAAACACACCTATTGGATGCACAAGATTGGTTAAAAAACCTAATTGGACAAGAATATACCTAGGGAGGACGAAAATGACCTAAATGTTAATCCAATGACACAAATGAACTTATTGGATGCACAAGATTGGTAAAAAACCCTAATTGGACAAGAATAAGCCTAGGGAGAACGAAAATGACCTAAATGTTAATCCAATGACACAACTCAACTTATTGGATGCACAAGATTGGTTAAAAAGCCTAATTGGACAAGAATAAGCCTAGGGAGGACGAAAATGACCTAATTAATCATCCAATGACACAAACACACCTATTGGATGCACAAAATTGGTTAAAAACCCTAGTTGGACAAGAACATGCCTAGGGAGGACGAAAATGACCTAATTGATCATCCAATGACACAAACACACCTATTGGATGCACAAGATTGGTTAAAAACCATAATTGGACAAGAATATTCCTAGGGAGGACCAAAATGACCTAATTGATCATTCAATGACACAAACACACCTATTGGATGCACAAGATTGGTTAAAAACCCTAACTGGACAAGAATATGCCTAGGGAGGACGAAAATGACCTAATTGATCATCCAATGACACAAACACACCTATTGGATGCACAAAATTGGTTAAAAACCCTAGTTGGACAAGAACATGCCTAGGGAGGACGAAAATGACCTAATTGATCATCCAATGACACAAACACACCTATTGGATGCACAAGATTGGTTAAAAACCCAAATTGGACAAGAATATGCATAGGGAGGACCAAAATGACCTAATTGATCATCCAATGACACAAACACACCTATTGGATGCACAAGATTGGTTAAAAACCCTAACTGGACAAGAATATGCCTAGGGAGGACGAAAATGACCTAATTGATCATCCAATGACACAAACACACCTATTGGATGCACAAGATTGGTTAAAAACCCTAACTGGACAAGAATATGCCTAGGGAGGACGAAAATGACCTAATTGATCATCCAATGACACAAACACACCTATTGGATGCACAAGATTGGTTAAAAACCCTAATTGGACAAGAATATGCCTAGGGAGGACGAATATGACCTAAATGTTAATCCAATAACTCAAATGAACTTATTGGATGCAGAAGATTGGTTAAAAACCCTAATTGGACAAGAATAAGCCTAGGGAGAACGAAAATGACCTAAATGTTAATCCAATGACACAACTCAACTTATTGGATGCACAAGATTTGTTAAAAACCCTAATTGGACAAGAATAAGCCTAGGGAGGACGAAAATGACCTAATTGATCATCCAATGACACAAACACACCTATTGGATGCACAAGATTGGTTAAAAACCCTAGTTGGACAAGAATATGCCGAGGGAGGACTAAAATGACCTAAATATTAATTCAATGACACAAACAAAGTTATTGGATGCACAAGATTGGTTAAAAACCCTAATTGGACAAGAATAAGCCTAGGGAGGACGAAAATGACCTAATTGATCATCCAATGACACAAACACACCTATTGGATGCACAAGATTGGTTAAAAACCCTAATTGGACAAGAATAAGCCTAGAGAGGACCAAAATGACCTAATTGATCATCCAATGACACAAGCACACCTATTGGATGCACAAGATTGGTTAAAAACCCTAATTGGACAAGAATATGCCTAGGGAGGACGAAAATGACCTAAATGTTAATCCAATGACACAAATGAACTTATTGGATGCACAAGATTGGTTAAAAACCCTAATTGGACAAGAATAATTCTAGGGGGGACGAAAATGACCTAAATGTTAATCCAATGAAACAACTCAACTTATTGGATGCACAAGATTGGTTAAAAACCCTAATTGGACAAGAATAAGCCTAGGGAGGACGAAAACGACCTAATTGATCATCCAATGACACAAACACACCTATTGGATGCACAAGATTGGTTAAAAACCCTAATTGGACAAGAATAAGCCTAGGGACGACGAAAATGTCCTAAATGTTAATCCGATGACATAACTCAACTTATTGGATGCACAAGATTGGTTAAAAACCCTAATTGGACAAGAATAAGCCTAGGGAGGACGAAAATGACCTAATTGATCATCCAATGACACAAACACACCTATTGGATGCACAAGATTGGTTAAAAACCCTAATTGGACAAGAATAAGCTTAGGGAGTACGAAAATGACCTAAATATTAATCCAATGACACAAATTAACTTATTGGATGCACAAGATTGGTTAAAAACCCTAATTGGACAAGAATATGCCTAGGGAAGACGAAAATGACCTAATTGATCATCCAATGACACAAACACACCTATTGGATGCACAAGATTGGTTAAAAAAACCCTAATTGGACAAGAATATGCCTAGGGAGGACGAAAATGACCTAAATATTAATTCAATGACACAAACAAACTTATTGGATGCACAAGATTGGTTAAAAACCCTAATTGGACAAGAATAAGCCTAGGGAGGAAGAAACTGACCTAATCGATTATCCAATGACACAAAGACACCTATTGGAAGCACAAGATTGGTTAAAAACCCTAATTGGACAAGAATATGCCTAGGGAGGACGAAAATGACCTAAATGTTAATCCAATGACACAAATGAACTTATTGGATGCACAAGATTGGTTAAAAACCCTAATTGGACAAGAATAAGCCTAGGGAGGACGAAAAATGACCTAATTGATCATCCAATGCCACAAACACACCTATTGGATAAACAAGATTGGTTAAAAACCCTAATTGGACAAGAATATGCCTAGGGAGGACGAAAATGACCTAAATATTAATTCAATGACACAAACAAAGTTATTGGATGCACAAGATTGGTTAAAAACCCTAATCGGACAAGAATATGCCTAGGGAGGACGAAAATGACCTAATTGATCATCCAATGACACAAACACACCTATTGGATGCACAAGATTGGTTAAAAACCCTAATTGGACAAGAATATGCCTAGGGAGGACGAAAATGACCTAAATATTAATTCAATGACACAAACAAACTTATTGGATGCACAAGATTGGTTAAAAACCCTAATTGGACAAGAATAAGCCTAGGGAGGAAGAAAATGACCTAATTGATTATCCAATGACACAAACACACCTATTGGAAGCACAAGATTGGTTAAAAACCCTAATTGGACAAGAATATGCCTAGGGAGGACGAAAATGACCTAAATGTTAATCCAATGACACAAATGAACTTATTGGATGCACAAGATTGGTTAAAAACCCTAATTGGACAAGAATAAGCCTAGGGAGGACGAAAATGACCTAATTGATCATTCAATGACACAAACACACCTATTGGATGCACAATATTGGTTAAAAACCCTAATTGGACAAGAATATGCCTAGGGAGGACGAAAATGACCTAAATATTAATTCAATGACATAAACAAACTTATTGGATGCAAAAGATTGGTTAAAAACCCTAATTGGACAAGAATAAGCCTAGGGAGGACGAAAATGACTTAATTGATCATCCAATGTCACAAACACACCTATTGGAAGCACAAGATTGGTTAAAAACCCTAATTGGACAAGAATATGCCTAGGGAGGACGAAAATGACCTAAATGTTAATCCAATGACACAAATGAACTTATTGGATGCACAAGATTGGTTAAAAACCCTAATTGGACAAGAATAAGCCTAGGGAGGACGAAAATGACCTAATTGATCATCCAACGACATAAACACACCTATTGGAAGCAGAAGATTGGTTAAAAACCCTAATTGGACAAGAATATGCCTAGGGAGGACAAAAATGACCTAAATGTTAATCCAATGACACAAATGAACTTATTGGAAGCACAAGATTGGTTAAAAACCCTAATTGGACAAGAATAAGCCTAGGGAGGACGAAAATGACCTAATTGATCATCTAATGACACAAACACTCCTATTGGATGCACAAGATTGGTTAAAAACCCTAACTGGACAAGAATATGCCTAGGGAGGACGAAAATGACCTAAATGTTAATCCAATGACACAAATGAACTTATTGGATGCACAAGATTGGTTAAAAACCCTAATTGGACAAGAATAAGCCTAGGGAGGACGAAAATGACCTAATTGATCGTCCAATGACACAAACACACCTATTGGATGCACAAGATTGGTTAAAAACCCTAATTGGACAAGAATATGCCTAGGGAGGACGAAAATGACCTAAATGTTAATCCAATGACACAAATGAACTTATTGGATGCACAAGATTGGTTAAAAACCCTAATTGGACAAGAATAAGCCTTCGGAGGATGAAAATGACCTAATTGATCATCCAATGACTCAAACACACCTATTGGATGCAAAAGACTGGTTAAAAACCCTAATTGGACAAGAATATGCCTAGGAAGGACGAAAATGACCTAATTGATCATCCAATGACACAAACACACCTATTGGATGCACAAGATTGGTTAAAAACCCTAATTGGACAAGAATAAGCCTAGGGAGGACGAAAATGACCTAATTGATCATCCAATGACACAAACACACCTATTGGATGCACAAGATTGGTTAAAAACCCTAATTGGACAAGAATATGCCTAGGGAGGACGAAAATGACCTAATTGATCATCCAATGACACAAATGAACTTATTGGATGCACAAGATTAGTTAAAAACCCAAATTGGACATGAATAAGCCTAGGGAGGACAAAAATAACCTAATTGATCATCAAATGACACAAACACACCTATTGGATGCACAAGATTGGTTAAAAACCCTAATTGGACAAGAATATGCCTAGGGAGGACGAAAATGACCTAAATGTTAATCCAATGACACAAATGAACTTATTGGATGCACAAGATTGGTTAAAAACCCTAATTGGACAAGAATAAGCCTAGGGAGGACGAAAATGACCTAATTGATCATCCAATGACACAAACACACCTATTGGATGCAAGAGATTGGTTAAAAACCCTAATGGGACGAGAATATGCCTAGGGAGGACGAAAATGACCTAAATGTTAATCCAATGACACAAATGAACTTATTGGATGCACAAGATTGGTTAAAAACCCTAATTGGACAAGAATAAGCCTAGGGAGGACGAAAATGACCTAATTGATCATCCAATGACACAAACAAACCTATTGGATGCACAAGATTGGTTAAAAACCCTAATTGGACAAGAATAAGCCTAGTGAGGACGAAAATGACCTAAGTGATCATCCAATGACACAAACACACCTATTGGAAGCACAAGATTGGTTAAAAACCCTAATTGGACAAGAATATGCCTAGGGAGGACGAAAATGACCTAAATGTTAATCCAATGACACAAATGAACTTATTGGATGCACAAGATTGGTTAAAAACCCTAATTGGACAAGAATAAGCATAGGGAGGGCGAAAATGACCCAATTGATCATCCAATGATACAAACACACCTATTGGAAGAACAAGAATGGTTAAAAACCCTAATTGGACAAGAATATGCCTAGGGAGGACGAAAATGACCTAAATGTTAATCCAACAACACAAATGTACTTATGGGATGCACAAGATTGGTTAAAAACCCTAATTGGACAAGAATAAGCCTAGGGAGGACGAAAACAACCTAATTGATCATCCAATGACACAAACACACCTATTGGATGCACAAGATTGGTTAAAAACCCTAATTGGACAAGAATATGCCTAGGGAGGACGAAAATGACCTAAATATTAATTCAATGACACAAACAAAGTTATTGGATGCACAAGATTGGTTAAAGACCCTAATTGGACAAGAATAAGCCTAGGGAGGAGGAAAATGACCTAATTGATCATCCAATGACACAAACACACCTATTGGAAGCACAAGATTGGTTAAAAACCCTAATTGGACAAGAATATGCCT
Organism: Cicer pinnatifidum; assembly: GCA_037974775.1. Classification (NCBI taxonomy): domain Eukaryota; kingdom Viridiplantae; phylum Streptophyta; class Magnoliopsida; order Fabales; family Fabaceae; genus Cicer; species Cicer pinnatifidum. Next base: position 39,800 of record JBBPBR010001037.1, read on the forward strand.
AGGGAGGACGAAAATGACCTAAATGTTAATCCAATGACACAAATGAACTTATTGGATGCACAAGATTGGTTAAAAACCCTAATTGGACAAGAATAAGCCTAGGGAGGACGAAAATGACCTTAATGTTCATCCAATGACACAAATGAACTTATTGGATGCACAAGATTGGTTAAAAACCCTAATTGGACAAGAATATGCCTAGGGAGGACGAAAATGACCTAAATGTTAATCCAATGACACAAATGAACTTATTGGATGCACAAGATTGGTTAAAAACCCTAATTGGACAAGAATAAGCCTAGGGAGGACGAAAATGACCTAAATGTTAATCCAATGACACAACTCAACTTATTGGATGCACAAGGTTGGTTAAAAACCCTAATTGGACAAGAATAAGCCTTTGGAGGACGAAAATGACCTAATTGATCATCCAATGACACAAACACACCTATTGGATGCACAAGATTGGTTAAAAACCCTAATTGGACAAGAATATGCCTAGGGAGGACGAAAATGACCTAATTGATCATCCAATGACACAAATAAACTTATTGGATGCACAAGATTGGTTAAAGACCCTAATTGGACAAGAATAGGCCTAGGGAGGACGAAAATGACCTAATTGATCATCCAATGACACAAACACACCTATTTGATGCACAAGATTGGTTAAAAACCCTAATTGGACAAGAATATGCCTAGGGAGGACGAAAATGACCTAAATGTTAATCCAATGACACAAATGAACTTATTGGATGCACAAGATTGGTTAAAAACCCTAATTGGACAAGATTAAGCCTAGGGAGGACGAAAATGACCTAATTGATCATCCAATGCCACAAACACACCTTTTGGATGCACAAGATTGGTTAAAAACCCTAATTGGACAAGAATATGCCTAGGGAGGACGAAAATGACCTAAATATTAATTCAATGACACAAACAAACTTATTGGATGCACAAGATTGGTTAAAAACCCTAATTGGACAAGAATAAGCCAAGGGAGGACGAAAATGACCTAATTGATCATCCAATGACACAAACACAACTATTGGATGCACAAGATTGGTTAAAAACCCTAATTGTACAAGAATAAGCCTAGGGAGGAAGAAAATGACCTAATTTATCATCCAATGACACAAACACACCTATTGGATGCACAAGATTGTTTAAAAACCCTAATTGGACAAGAATAAGCCTAGGGAGGACGCAAATGACCTAATTGATCATCCAATGACACAAACACACCTATTGGATGCACAAGATTGGTTAAAAACCCTAATTGGACAAGAATATTCCTAGGGAGGACGAAAATGACCTAAATGTTAATCCAATGACACAAATGAACTTATTGGATGCACAAGATTGGTTAAAAACCCTAATTGGACAAGAATAAGCCTAGGGAGGACGAAAATGACCTAAATACTAATCCAATGACACAACTCAACATATTGGATGCACAAGATTGGTTAAAAACCCTAATTGGGCAAGAATAAGCCTAGGGAGGACGAAAATGACCTAATTGATCATCCAACGACACAAACATACCTATTGGATGCACAAAATTAGTTAAAAACCCTAATTGGACAAGAATAGGCCTAGGGAGGACGAAAATGACCTAATTGATCATCCATTGCCACAAACACACCTATTGGATGCACAAGATTGGTTAAAAACCCTAATTCGACAAGAATATGCCTAGGGAGGACGAAAATGACCTAAATTTATTATCCAATGACACAAACACACCTATTGGATGCACAAGATTGGTTAAAAACGCTAATTGGACAAGAATATACCTAGGGAGGACGAAAATGACCTAAATGTTAATCCAATGACACAAGTGAACTTATTGGATGCACAAGATTGGTTAAAAACCCTAATTGGACAAGAATAAGCCTAGGGAGAACGAAAATGACCTAAATGTTAATCCAATGACACAACTCAACTTATTGGATGCACAAGATTGGTTAAAAACCCTAATTGTACAAGAATAAGCCTAGGGAGGAAGAAAATGACCTAATTTATCATCCAATGACACAAACACACCTATTGGATGCACAAGATTGGTTAAAAACCCTATTTGGACAAGAATATGCCTAGGGAGGACGAATATGACCTAAATGTTAATCCAATAACACAAATGAACTTATTGGATGCACAAGATTGGTTAAAAACCCTAATTGGACAAGAATAAGCCTAGGGAGAACGAAAATGACCTAAATGTTAATCCAATGACACAACTCAACTTATTGGATGCACAAGATTGGTTAAAAACCCTAATTGGACAAGAATATGCCTAGGGAGGACGAAAATGACCTAAATGTGAATCCAATGAAACAAATGAACTTATTGGATGCACAAGATTGGTTAAAAACCTAATTGGACAAGAATAAGCCTAGGGAGAATGAAAATGACCTAAATGTTAATCCAATGACACAACTCAACTTATTGGATGCACAAGATTGGTTAAAAACCCTAATTGGACAAGAATAAGCCTAGGGAAGACGAAAATGACCTAATTGATCATCCAATGACACAAACACACCTATTGGATGCACAAGATTGGTTAAAAACCCTAACTGGACAAGAATATGCCTAGGGAGGACGAAAATGACCTAATTGATCATCCAATGACAAAAACACACCTATTCGATGCACAAGATTGGTTAAATACCCTAATTGGACAAGAATATGCCTAGGGAGGACGAATATGACCTAAATGTTAATCCAATAACACAAATGAACTTATTGGATGCACAAGATTGGTTAAAAACCATAATTGGACAAGAATAAGCCTAGGGAGAACGAAAATGAGCTAAATGTTAATCCAATGACACAACTCAACTTATTGGATGCACAAGATTGGTTAAAAACCCTAATTGGACAAGAATAAGCCTAGGGAGGACGAAAATGACCTAATTGATCATCCAATGACAGAAACACACCTATTGGATGCACAAGATTGGTTAAAAACCCTAATTGGACAAGAATAAGCCCAGGGAGGACAAAAATGACCTAATTGATCATCAAATGACACAAACACACCTATCGGATTCACAAGATTGGTTAAAAACCCTAATTGGACAAGAATATGCCTAGGGAGGACGAATATGACCTAAATGTTAATCCAATAACACAAATGAACTTATTGGATGCACAAGATTGGTTAAAAACCATAATTGGACAAGAATAAGCCTAGGGAGAACGAAAATGAGCTAAATGTTAATCCAATGACACAACTCAACTTATTGGATGTACAAGATTGGTTAAAAACCCTAATTGGACAAGAATATGCCTAGGGAGGACGAAAATGACCTAAATGTGAATCCAATGAAACAAATGAACTTATTGGATGCACAAGATTGGTTAAAAACCTAATTGGACAAGAATAAGCCTAGGGAGAATGAAAATGACCTAAATGTTAATCCAATGACACAACTCAACTTATTGGATGCACAAGATTGGTTAAAAACCCTAATTGGACAAGAATAAGCCTAGGGAGGACGAAAATGACCTAATTGATCATCCAATGACACAAACACACCTATTGGATGCACAAGATTGGTTAAAAACCCTAACTGGACAAGAATATGCCTAGGGAGGACGAAAATGACCTAATTGATCATCCAATGACACAAATGAACTTATTGGATGCACAAGATTGGTTCAAAACCCAAATTGGACAGGAATAAGCCTAGGGAGGACGAAAATTACCTAATTGATCATCCAATGACACAAACACACCTATTGGATGCACAAGATTGGTTAAAAACCCTAGTTGGACAAGAACATGCCTAGGGAGGACGAAAATGACCTAATTGATCATCCAATGACACTAATGAAGTTATTGGATGCACAAGATTGGTTAAAAACCCTAATTGGACAAGAATAAGCCTAGGGAGGACGAAAATGACCTAATTGATCATCCAATGACACAAACACACCTATTGGATGCACAAAATTGGTTAAAAACCCTAGTTGGACAAGAACATGCCTAGGGAGGACGAAAATGACCTAATTGATCATCCAATGACACTAATGAACTTATTGAATGCACAAGATTGGTTAAAAACCCTAATTGGACAAGAATAAGCCTAGGGAGGACGAAAATGACCTAATTGATCATCCAATGACACAAACACACCTATTGGATGCACAAGATTGGTTAAAAACTCTAACTGGACAAGAATATGCCTAGGGAGGACGAAAATGACCTAATTGATCATCCAATGACACAAACACACCTATTGGATGTACAAGATTGGTTAAAAACCCTAATTGGACAAGAATATGCATAGGGAGGACAAATATGACCTAAATGTTAATCCAATAACACAAATGAACTTATTGGATGCACAAGATTGGTTAAAAACCCTAATTGGACAAGAATAAGCCTAGGGAGAACGAAAATGACCTAAATGTTAATCCAATGACACAACTCAACTTATTGGATGCACAAGATGGGTTAAAATCCCTAATTGGACAAGAATAAGCCTAGGGAGGACGAAAATGACCTAATTGATCATCCAATGACACAAACACACCTATTGGATGCACAAGATTGGTTAAAAACCCTAATTGGACAAAAATATGCCTAGGGAGGATGAAAATGACCTAATTGATCATCCAATGACACAAACACACCTATTGGATGCACAAGATTGGTTAAAAACCCTAATTGGACAAGAATATGCTTAGGGAGGACGAATATGCCCTAAATGTTAATCCAATAACACAAATGAACTTATTGGATGCACAAGATTGGTTAAAAACCCTAATTGGACAAGAATAAGCCTAGGGAGAACGAAAATGACCTAAATGTTAATCCAATGACACAACTCAACTTATTGGATGCACAAGATTGGTTAAAATCCCTCATTGGACAAGAATAACCCTAGGGAGGACGAAAACGACCTAATTGATCATCCAATGACACAAACACACCTATTGGATGCACAAGATTGGTTAAAAACCCTATTTGGACAAGAATAAGCCTAGGGAGGACGAAAATGACCTAATTGATCATCCAATGACACAAACACACCTATTGGATGCACAAGATTGGTTAAAAACCCTAATTGGACAAGAATATGCCTAGGGAGAACGAAAATGACCTAAATGTTAATCCAATGATACAAACACACCTATTGGATGCACAAGATTGGTTAAAAACCCTAGTTGGACAAGAACATGCCTAGGGAGGACGAAAATGACCTAATTGATCATCCAATGACACTAATGAACTTATTGGATGCACAAGATTGGTTAAAAACCCTAATTGGACAAGAATAACCCTAGGGAGGACGAAAATGACCTAATTGATCATCCAATGACACAAACACACCTATTGGATGCACTAGATTGGTTAAAAACCCTAACTGGACAAGAATATGCCTAGGGAGGACGAAAATGACCTAATTGATCATCCAATGACACAAACACACCTATTTGATGCACAAGATTGGTTAAAAACCCTAATTGGACAAGAATATGCCTAGGGAGGACGAAAATGACCTAAATGTTAATCCAATGACACAAATGAACTTATTGGATGCACAAGATTGTTTAAAAACCCTAATTGGACAAGAATAAGCCTAGGGAGGACGAAAATGACCTAATTGATCATCCAATGACAGAAACACACCTATTGGATGCACAAGATTGGTTAAAAACCCTAATTGGACAAGAATAAGCCCAGGGAGGACAAAAATGACCTAATTGATCATCAAATGACACAAACACACCTATTGGATGCACAAGATTGGTTAAAAACCCTAATTTGACAAGAATATGCCTAGGGAGGACGAATATGACCTAAATGTTAATCCAATAACACAAATGAACTTATTGGATGCACAAGATTGGTTAAAAACCATAATTGGACAAGAATAAGCCTAGGGAGAACGAAAATGAGCTAAATGTTAATCCAATGACACAACTCAACTTATTGGATGCACAAGATTGGTTAAAAACCCTAATTGGACAAGAATATGCCTAGGGAGGACGAAAATGACCTAAATGTGAATCCAATGAAACAAATGAACTTATTGGATGCACAAGATTGGTTAAAAACCTAATTGGACAAGAATAAGCCTAGGGAGAATGAAAATGACCTAAATGTTAATCCAATGACACAACTCAACTTATTGGATGCACAAGATTGGTTAAAAACCCTAATTGGACAAGAATTAGCCTAGGGAGGACGAAAATGACCTAATTGATCATCCAATGACACAAACACACCTATTGGATGCACAAGATTGGTTAAAAACCCTAATTGGACAAGAATATGCCTAGGGAGGACGAAAATTACCTAATTGATCATCCAATGACATAAACACACCTATTGGATGCACAAGATTGGTTAAAAACCCTAATTGGACAAGAATATGCCTATGGAGGACGAATATGACCTAAATGTTAATCCAATAACACAAATGAACTTATTGGATGCACAAGATTGGTTAAAAACCCTAATTGGACAAGAATAAGCCTAGGGAGAACGAAAATGACCTAAATGTTAATCCAATGACACAACTCAACTTATTGGATGCACAAGATTGGTTAAAAACCCTAATTGGACAAGAATAAGCCTAGAAAGGACGAAAATAACCTAATTGATCATCCAATGACACAAACACACCTATTGGATGCACAAGATTGGTTAAAAACCCTAATTGGACAAGAATATGCCTAGGGAGGACGAAAATGACCTAATTGATCATCAAATGACATAAACACACCTATTGGATGCACAAGATTGGTTAAAAACCCTAATTGGACAAGAATATGCCTAGGGAGGACGAATATGACCTAAATGTTAATCCAATAACACAAATGAACTTATTGGATGCACAAGATTGGTTAAAAAGCCTAATTGGACAAGAATAAGCCTAGGGAGAACGAAAATGACTTAAATGTTAATCCAATGACACAACTCAACTTATTGGATGCACATGATTGGTTAAAACCCCTAATTGGACAAGAATAAGACTAGGGAGGACGAAAATGACATAATTGATCATCCAATGACACAAACACACCTATTGGATGCACAAGATTGGTTAAAAACCCTAATTGGACAAGAATATGCCTAGGGAGGACGAAAATGACCTAAATGTTAATCCAATGACACAAATGAACTTATTGGATGCACAAGATTGGTTAAAAACCCTAATTGGACAAGAATAAGCCTAGGGAGGACGAAAATGACCTAATTGATCATCCAATGACACAAACACACCTATTGGATGCACAAGATTGGTTAAAAACCCTAATTGGACAAGAATAAGCCTAGGGAGGACGAAAATGACCTAATTGATCATCCATTGACACAAACACACCAATTGGATGCACAAGATTCGTTAAAAACCCTAATTGGACAAGAATATGCCTAGGGAGGACGAAAATGACCTAATTGATCATCCAATAACTCAAACACACCTATTGGATGCACAAGATTGGTTAAAAAGCCTAATTGGACAAGAATATGCCTAGGGAGGACGAAAATGACCTAAATGTTAATCCAATGACACAAATGAACTTATTGGATGCACAAGATTGGTTAAAAACCCTAATTGGACAAGAATAAGCCTAGGGAGGACGAAAATGACCTAAATGTTAATCCATTGAAACAACTCAATTTATTGGATGCACAAGATTGGTTAAAAACCCTAATTGGACAAGAATAAGCCTAGGGAGGACGAAAATGACCTAATTGATCATCCAATGACACAAACACACCTATTGGATGCACAAGATTGGTTAAAAACCCTAATTGGACAAGAATAAGCCTAGGGAGGACAACAATGACCTAATTGATCATCCAATGACACAAACACACCTATTGGATGCACAAGAATGGTTAAAAACCCTAATTGGACAAGAATAAGCCTAGGGAGGACGAAAATGACCTAATTGATCATCCAATGACACAAACACACCTATTGGATGCACAAGATTGGTTAAAAACCCTAATTGGACAAGAATAAGCCTAGGGAGGACGAAAATGACCTAATTGATCATCCAATGACACAAACACACCTATTGGATGCACAAGATTGGTTAAAAACCCTAATTGGACAAGAATATGCCTAGGGAGGACGAAAATGACCTAAATGTTAATCCAATGACACAACTCAACCTATTGGATGCACAAGATTGGTTAAAAACCCTAATTGGACAAGAATAAGCCTAGGGAGGACGATAAATGACCTAATTGATCATCCAATGACACAAACACACCTATTGGATGCACAAGATTGGTTAAAAACCCTAATTGGACAAGAATAAGCCTAGGGAGGACGAAAATGACCTAATTGATCATCCAATGACACAAACACACCTATTGGATGCACAAGATTGGTTAAAAACCCTAATTGGACAAGAATAAGCCTAGGGAGAACGAAAATGACCTAATTGATCATCCAATGACACATACACACCTATTGGATGCACATGATTGGTTTAAAACCTTAGTTGGACAAGAATATGCCTAGGGAGGACGAAAATTACCTAATTGATCATCCAATGACACAAACACACCTATTGGATGCACAAGATTGGTTAAAAACCCTAATTGGACAAGAATATGCCTAGGGAGGACGAATATGACCTAAATGTTAATCCAATAACACAAATGAACTTATTGGATGCACAAGATTAGTTACAAACCCTAATTGGACAAGAATAAGCCTAGGGAGGACGAAAATGACCTAATTGATCATCCAATGACACAAACACACCTATTGGATGCACAAGATTGGTTAAAAACCCTAATTGGACAAGAATATGCCTAGGGAGGACGAAAATGACCTAAATGTTAATCCAATGACACAAATGAACTTATTGGATGTACAAGATTAGTTAAAAACCCTAATTGGACAAGAATAAGCCTAGGGAGGACGAAAATGACCTAATTGATCATCCAATGACACAAACACACCTATTGGATACACAAGATTGGTGAAAAACCCTAATTGGACAAGAATAAGCCTAGGGAGGACGAAAATGACCTAATTGATCATCCAATGACACAAACACACCTATTGGATGCACAAGATTGGTTAAAAACCCTAATTGGACAAGAATAAGCCTAGGGAGGACGAAAATGACCTAATTGATCATCCAATGACACAAACACACCTATTGGATGCACAAGATTGGTTAAAAACCCTAATTGGACAAGAATAAGCCTAGGGAGGACGAAAATGACCTAATTGATCATCCAATGACACAAACACATCTATTGGAAGCACAAGATTGGTTAGAAACCCTAGTTGGACAAGAATATGCCTAGGGAGGACGAAAATGACCTAATTGATCATCCAATGACACAAATGAACTTATTGGATGCACAAGATTGCTTAAAAACCCTAATTGGACAAAAATAAGCATAGAAAGGACGAAAATGACCTAATTGATCATCCAATGACACAAACACACCTATTGGATGCACAAGATTGGTTAAAAACCCTAATTGGACAAGAATAAGCCTAGGGAGGACGAAAATGACCTAATTGATCATCCAATGACACAAACACACCTATTGGATGCACAAGATTGGTTAAAAACCCTAATTGGACAAGAATAAGCCTAGGGAGGACGAAAATGACCTAATTGATCATCCAATGACACAAACACACCTATTGGATGCACAAGATTGGTTAAAAACCCTAATTGGACAAGAATAAGCCTAGGGAGGACGAAAATGACCTAATTGATCATCCAATGACACAAACACACCTATTGGATGCACAAGATTGGTTAAAAACCCTAATTGGACAAGAATAAGCCTAGGGAGAATGAAAATGACCTTAATGTTAATCCAATGACACAACTCAACTTATTGGATGCACAAGATTGGTTAAAAACCCTAATTGGACAAGAATAAGCCTAGGGAGGACGAAAATGACCTAATTGATCATCCAATGACACAAACACACCTATTGGATGCACAAGATTGGTTAAAAACCCTAATTGGACAAGAATATGCCTAGGGAGGACGAAAATGACCTAAATGTTAATCCAATAACACAAATGAACTTATTAGATGTACAAGATTGGTTAAAAACCCTAATTGAACAAGAATAAGCCTAGGGAGGACGAAAATGACCTAATTGATCATCCAATGACACAAACACACCTATTGGATGCACAAGATGGGTTAAAAACCCTAATTGGACAAGAATATGCCTAGGGAGGACGAAAATGACCTAAATGTTAATTCAATGACACAAATGAACTTATTAGATGTACAAGATTGGTTAAAAACCCTAATTGGACAAGAATAAGCCTAGGGAGGACGAAAATGACCTAATTGATCATCCAATGACACAAACACACCTATTGGATGCACAAGATTGGTTAAAAACCCTAATTGGACAAGAATATGCCTAGGGAGGACGAAAATGACCTAATTGGTCATCCAATGACACAAACACACCTATTGGATGCACAAGATTGGTTAAAAACCCTAATTGGACAAGAATAAGCCTAGGGAGGACGAAAATAACCTAATTGATCATCCAATGACACAAACACACCTATTGGATGCACAAGATTGGTTAAAAACCCTAATTGGACAAGAATATGCCTAGGCAGGACGAAAATGATCTAAATGTTAATCCAATGACACAAATGAACTTATTGGATGCACAAGATTGGTTAAAAACCCTAATTGGACAAGAATAAGCCTAGGGAGGACGAAAATGACCTAATTGATCATCCAATGACACAAACACACCTATTGGATGCACAAGATTGGTTAAAAACCCTAATTGGACAAGAATATGCCTAGGGAGGACGAAAATGACCTAATTGATCATCAAATGACACAAACACACCTATTGGAAGCACAAGATTGGTTAAAAACCCTAATTGGAAAAGAATATGCCTAGGAAGGACGAAAATGACCTAAATGTTAATCCAATGACACAAATGAACGTATTGGATGCAAAAGATTGGTTAAAAACCCTAATTGGACTAGAATAAGCCTAGGGAGGGCGAAAATGACCTAATTGATCATCCAATGACACAAACACACCTATTGGATGCACAAGATTGGTTAAAAACCCTAATTGGACAAGAATATGCCTAGGGAGGACGAAAATGACCTAAATATTAATTCAATGACACAAACAAAGTTATTGGATTCACAAGATTGGTTAAAAACCCTAATTGGACAAGAATATGCCTAGGGAGGACGAATATGACCTAAATGTTAATCCAATAACACAAATGAACTTATTGGATGCACAAGATTGGTTAAAAACCTTAATTGGACAAGAATATGCCTAGGGAGGACTGATATGACCTAAATGTTAATCCAATGACACAAATGAACTTATTGGATGCACAAGATTGGTTAAAAACCCTAATTGGACAAGAATAAGCCTAGGGAGGACGAAAATGACCTAATTAATCATCCAATGACACAAACACACCTATTGGATGCACAAGATTGGTTAAAAACCCTAATTGGACAAGAATATGCCTAGGGAGGACGAAAATGACCGAAATATTAATTCAATGACACAAAAAAAGTTATTGGATGAACAAGATTGGTTAAAAACCCTAATTGGACAAGAATAAGCCTAGGGAGGACGAAAATGACCTAATTGATCATCCAATGACACAAGCACACCTATTGGATGCACAAGATTGGTTAAAACCCCTAATTGGACAAGAATATGCCTAGGGAGGACGAAAATGACCTAAATATTATTTCAATGACACAAACACACCTATTGGATGCACAAGATTGGTTAAAAACCCTAATTGGACAAGAATATGCCTAGGGAGGATGAATATGACCTAAATGTTAATCCAATAACACAAATGAACTTATTGGATGCACAAGATTGGTTAAAAACCCTAATTGGACAAGAATATGCCTAGGGAGGACTGATATGACCTAAATGTTAATCCAATGACACAAATGAACTTATTGGATGCACAAGATTGGTTAAAAACCCTAATTGGACAAGAATAAGCCTAGGGAGGACGAAAATGACCTAATTGATCATCCATTGAAACAAACACACCTATTGGATGCACAAGATTGGTTAAAAACCCTAATTGGACAAGAATAAGCCTAGGGAGGACGAAAATGACCTAATTGATCATCCAATGACACAAACACACCTATTGGATGCACAAGATTGGTTAAAAACCCTAATTGGACAAGAATAAGCCTAGGGAGGACGAAAATGACCTAATTGATCATCCAATGACACAAACACACCTATTGGATGCACAAGATTGGTTAAAAACCCTAATTGGACAAGAATATGCCTAGGGAGGACGAAAATGACCTAAATGTTAATCCAATGACACAAATGAACTTATTGGATGCACAAGATTGCTTAAAAACCCTAATTGGACAAGAATATGTCTATGGAGGACGAAAATGACCTAATTGATCATCCAATGACACAAACACACCTATTGGATGCACAAGATTGGTTAAAAACCCTAATTGGACAAGAATAAGCCTAGGGAGGACGAAAATGACCTAATTGATCATCCAATGACACAAACACACCTATTGGATGCACAAGATTGGTTAAAAACCATAATTGGACAAGAATATGCCTAGGGAGGATGAAAATGACCTAATTGATCATCCAATGACACAAACACACCTATTGGATGCACAAGATTGGTTAAAAACCCTAATTGGACAAGAATATGCCTAGGGAGGACGAAAATGACCAAAATATTAATTCAATGACACAAACACACCTATTGGATGCACAAGATTGGTTAAAAACCCTAATTGGACAAGAATAAGCCTAGGGAGGACGAAAATGACCTAATTGATCATCCAATGACACAAACACACCTATTGGATGCACAAGATTGGTTAAAAACCCTAATTGGACAAGAATATGCCTAGGGAGGACGAAAATGACCTAATTGATCATACAATGACACAAATGAACTTAATGGATGCACAAGATTAGTTAAAAACCCTAATTGGACAAGAATAAGCCTAGGGAGGACGAAAATAACCTAATTGATCATCCAATGACACAAACACACCTATTGGATGCACAAGATTTGTTAAAAACCCTAATTGTACAAGAATATGCCTAGGGAGGACGAAAATCACCTAATTGATCATCCAATGACACCAACACACCTATTGGATGCACAAGATTGGTTAAAAACCCTAATTGGACAAGAATAAGCCTAGGGAGGACGAAAATGACCTAATTGATCATCCAATGACACAAACACACCTATTAGATGCACAAGATTGGTTAAAACCCAAAATTGGACAAGAATAAGCCTAGGGAGGACGAAAATGACCTAATTGATCATCCAATGAAAAAAACACACCTATTGGATGCACAAGATTGGTTAAAAACCCTAATTGGACCAGAATATGCCTAGGGAGGACGAAAATGACCTAATTGGTCTTCCAATGACACAAACACACCTATTGGATTCACAAGATTGGTTAAAAACCCTAATTGGACAAGAATAAGCCTAGGGAGGACGAAAATGACCTAATTGATCATCCAATGACACAAACACACCTATTGGATGCACAAGATTGGTTAAAAACCCTAATTGGACAAGAATAAGCCTAGGGAGGACGAAAATGACCTAAATGTTAATCCAATGACACAACTCAACTTATTGGATGCCCAAGATTGGTTAAAAACCCTAATTGGACAAGAATAAGCCTATGGAGAACGAAAATGACCTAATTGATCATCCAATGACACAAACACACCTATTGGATGCACAAGATTGGTTAAAAACCCTAATTGGACAAGAATAAGCCTAGGGAGGACGAAAATGACCTAAATGTTAATCCAATGACACAACTCAACTTATTGGATGCACAAGATTGGTTAAAAACCCTAATTGGACAAGAATAAGCCTATGGAGGACGTAAATGACCTAATTGATCATCCAATGACACAAACACACCTATTGGATGCACAAGATTGGTTAAAAACCCTAATTGGACAAGAATATGCCTAGGGAGGACGAAAATGACCTAAATATTAATTTAATGACACAAACAAACTTCTCGGATGCACAAGATTGGTTAAAAACCCTAATTGGACAAGAATAAGCCTAGGGAGGACGAAAATGACCTAATTGATCATCCAATGACACAAACACACCTATTGGATGGACAAGATTGGTCTAAAACTCTAATTGGACAAGAATATGCCTAGGGAGGACGAAAATGACCTAAATGTTAATCCAATGACACAAATGAACTTATTGGATGCACAAGATTGGTTAAAAACCCTAATTGGACAAGAATAAGCCTAGGGAGGACGAAAATGACCTAATTGATCATCCAATGACACAAACACACCTATTGGATGCACAAGATTGGTTAAAAACCCTAATTGGACAAGAATATGCCTAGGGAGGACGAAAATGACCTAAATATTAATTAAATGACACAAATAAAGTTATTGGAGGCACAAGATTGGTTAAAAACCCTAATTGGACAAGAATAAGCCTAGGGAGGACGAAAATGACCTAATTGATCATCCAATGACACAAACACACCTATTGGATGCACTAGATTGGTTAAAAACCCTAATTGGACAAGAATATGTCTAGGGAGGACGAAAATGACCTAAATATTAATTCAATGACACAAACAAACTTATTGGATGCACAAGATTGGTTAAAAACCCTAATTGGACAAGAATAAGCCTAGGGAGGACGAAAATGACCTAATTGATCATCCAATGACACAAACATACCTATTGGATGCTCAATATTGGTTAAAAACCCTAGTTGGACAAGAACATGCCTAGGGAGGACGAAAATGACCTAATTGATCATCCAATGACACTAATGAACTTATTGGATGCACAAGATTGGTTAAAAACCCTAATTGGACAAGAGTAAGCCTAGGGAGGACGAAAATGACCTAATTGATCATCCAATGACACAAACACACCTATTGGATGCACAAGATTGGTTAAAAACCCTAACTGGACAAGAATATGCCTAGGGAGGACGAAAATGACCTAATTGATCATCCAATGACACAAACACACCTATTGGATGCACAAGATTGGTTAAAAACCCTAATTGGACAAGAATATGCCTATGGAGGACGAATATGACCTAAATGTTAATCCAATAACACAAATGAACTTATTGGATGCACAAGATTTGTTAAAAACCCTAATTGGACAAGAATAAGCCTAGGGAGGACGAAAATGACCTAAATGCTAATCCAATGACACAACTCAACTTAATTGATGCACAAGATTGGTTAAAAACCCTAATTGGGCAAGAATAAGCCTAGGGAGGACGAAAATGACCTAATTGATCATCCAATGACACAAACACACCTATTGGACGCACAAGATTGGTTAAAAACCCTAATTGGACAAGAATAAGCCTAGGGAGGACAAAAATGACCTAATTGATCATCCATTGCCACAAACACACCTATTGGATGCACAAGATTGGTTAAAAACCCTAATTCGACAAGAATATGCCTAGGGAGGACGAAAATGACCTAAATGTTAATCCAATGACACAAATGAACTTATTGGATGCACAAGATTGGTTAAAAACCCTAATTGGACAAGAATAAGCCTAGGGAGGACGAAAATGACCTAATTGATCATTGAATGACACAAACACACCTATTGGATGCACAAGATTGGTTAAAAACCCTAATTGGACAAGAATATGCCTAGGGAGGACGAGAATGACCTAATTGATCATCCAATGACACAAACACACCTATTGGATGCACAAGATTGGTTAAAAACCCTAATTGGACAAGAATATGCCTAGGGAGGACAAAAATGACCTAAATATTAATTCAATGACATAAACAAACTTGTTGGATGCACAAGATTGGTTAAAAACCCTAATTGGACAAGAATAAGCCTAGGGAGGATGAAAATGACCTAATTGATCATCTAATGACACAAACACACCTATTGGATGCACAAGATTGGTTAAAAACCCTAATTGGACAAGAATAAGCCTAGGGAGGACGAAAATGACCTAATTGATCATCCAATGACACAAACACACCTATTGGATGCACAAGATTGGTTAAAAACCCTAGTTGGACAAGAATATGCCTAGGGAGGACGAAAATGACCTAATTGATCATCCAATGACACAAATGAACTTATTGGATGCACAAGATTAGTTAAAAACCCTAATTGGACAAGAATAAGCCTAGGGAGGACGAAAATGACCTAATTGTTCATCCAATGACACAAACACACCTATTGGATGCACAAGATTGGTTAAAAACCCTAATTGGACAAGAATAAGCCTAGGGAGGACGAAAATGACCTAATTGATCATCCAATGACACAAACAGACCTATTGGATGCACAAGATTGGTTAAAAACCCTAATTGGACAAGAATAAGCCTAGGGAGGACGAAAATGACCTAATTGATCATCCAATGACACAAACACACCTATTGGATGCACAAGATTGGTTAAAAACCCTAGTTGGACAAGAATATGCCTAGGGAGGACGAAAATGACCTAATTGATCATTAAATGACACATTTGAACTTATTGGATGCACAAGATTGGTTAAAAACCCTAATTGGACAAGAATAAGCCTAGGAAGGACGAAAATGACCTAATTGATCATCCAATGACACAAACACACCTACTGGATGCAAAAGATTGGTTAAAAACCCTAATTGGACAAGAATAAGCCTAGGGAGGACGAAAATGACCTAATTGATCATCCAATGACACAAACACACCTATTGGATGCACAAGATTGGTTAAAAACCCTAATTGGACAAGAATAAGCCTAGGGAGGACGAAAATGACCTAATTGATCATCCAATGACACAAACACACCTATTGGATGCACAAGATTGGTTAAAAACCCTAATTGGACAAGAATATGCCTAGGGAGGACGAATATGACCTAAATGTTAATCCAATAACACAAATGAACTTATTGGATGCAAAAGATTGGTTAAAAAGCCTAATTGGACAAGAATAAGCCTAGGGAGGACGAAAATGACCTAATTGATCATCCAATGACACAAACACACCTATTGGATGCACAAGATTGGTTAAAAACCCTAACTGGACAAGAATATGCCTAGGGAGGACGAAAATGACCTAATTGATCATCCAATGACAAAAACACACCTATTGGATGCACAAGATTGGTTAAAAACCATAATTGGACAAGAATAAGCCTAGGGAGAACGAAAATGAGCTAAATGTTAATCCAATGACACAACTCAACTTATTGGATGCACAAGATTGGTTAAAAACCCTAATTGGACAAGAATATGCCTAGGGAGGACGAAAATGACCTAAATGTGAATCCAATGAAACAAATGAACTTATTGGATGCACAAGATTGGTTAAAAACCTAATTGGACAAGAATAAGCCTAGGGAGAATGAGAATGACCTAAATGTTAATCCAATGACACAACTCAACTTATTGGATGCACAAGATTGGTTAAAAACCCTAATTGGACAAGAATAAGCCTAGGGAGGACGAAAATGACCTAATTGATCATCCAATGACACAAACACACCTATTGGATGCACAAGATTGGTTAAAAACCCTAATTGGACAAGAATATGCCTAGGGAGGACGAAAATTACCTAATTGATCATCCAATGACATAAACACACCTATTGGATGCACAAGATTGGTTAAAAACCCTAATTGGACAAGAATATGCCTATGGAGGACGAATATGACCTAAATGTTAATCCAATAACACAAATGAACTTATTGGATGCACAAGATTGGTTAAAAACCCTAATTGGACAAGAATAAGCCTAGGGAGAACGAAAATGACCTAAATGTTAATCCAATGACACAACTCAACTTATTGGATGTACAAGATTGGTTAAAAACCCTAATTGGGCAAGAATAAGCTTAGGGAGGACGAAAATGACCTAAATGAGAATCCAATGAAACAAATGAACTTATTGGATGCACAAGATTGGTTAAAAACCTAATTGGACAAAAATAAGCCTAGGGAGAACGAAAATGAGCTAAATGTTAATCCAATGACACAACTCAACTTATTGGATGCACAAGATTAGTTAAAAACCCTAATTGGACAAGAATATGCCTAGGGAGGACAAAAATGACCTAAATGTGAATCCAATGAAACAAATGAACTTATTGGATGCACAAGATTGGTTAAAAACCCTAATTGGACAAGAATAAGCCTAGGGAGGACGAAAATGACCTAATTGATCATCCAATGACACAAACACACCTATTGGATGCACAAGATTGGTTAAAAACCCTAATTGGACAAGAATATGCCTAGGGAGGACGAAAATTACCTAATTGATCATCCAATGACACAAACACACCTATTGGATGCACAAGATTGGTTAAAAACCCTAATTGGACAAGAATATGCCTAGGGAGGACGAAAATTACCTAATTGATCATCCAATGACATAAACACACCTATTGGATGCACAAGATTGGTTAAAAACCCTAATTGGACAAGAATATGCCTATGGAGGACGAATATGACCTAAATGTTAATCCAATAACACAAATGAACTTATTGGATGCACAAGATTTGTTAAAAACCCTAATTGGACAAGAATAAGCCTAGGGAGGACGAAAATGAACTAAATGCTAATCCAATGACACAACTCAACTTAATTGATGCACAAGATTGGTTAAAAACCCTAATTGGGCAAGAATAAGCCTAGGGAGGACGAAAATGACCTAATTGATCATCCAATGACACAAACACACCTATTGGTTGCACAAGATTGGTTAAAAACCCTAATTGGACAAGAATAAGCCTAGGGAGGACAAAAATGACCTAATTGATCATCCATTGCCACAAACACACCTATTGGATGCACAAGATTGGTTAAAAACCCTAATTCGACAAGAATATGCCTAGGGAGGACGAAAATGACCTAAATTGATTATCCAATGACACAAACACACCTATTGGATGCACAAGATTGGTTAAAAACCCTAATTGGACAAGAATATACCTAGGGAGGACGAAAATGACCTAAATGCTAATCCAATGACACAACTCAACTTATTGGATGCACAAGATTGGTTAAAAACCCTAATTGGGCAAGAATAAGCCTAGGGAGGACGAAAATGACCTAATTGATCATCCAATGACACAAACACACCTTTTGGATGCACAAGATTGGTTAAAAACCCTAATTGGACAAGAATAAGCCTAGGGAGGACGAAAATGACCTAATTGATCATCCAATGACACAAACACACCTATTGGATGCACAAGATTGGTTAAAAACCCTAGTTGGTCAAGAATATGCCTAGGGAGGACGAAAATGACCTAATTGATCATCCAATGACACAAATGAACTTATTGGATGCACAAGATTGGTTAAAAACCCTAATTGGACAAGAATAAGCCTAGGGAGGACGAAAATGACCTAATTGATCATCCAATGACACAAACACACCTATTGGATGCACAAGATTGGTTAAAAACCCTAATAGGACAAGAATATGCCGAGGGAGGACGAAAATGACCTAAATGTTAATCCAATGACACAACTCAACTTATTGGATGCACAAGATTGGTCAAAAACCCTAATTGGACAAGAATAAGCCTAGGGAGGACGAAAATAACCTAATTGATCATCCAATGACACAAACACACATATTGGATGCACAAGATTGGTTAAAAACCCTAATTGGACAAGAATATGCCTAGGGAGGACAAAAATGACCTAAATGTTAATCGAATGACACAAACGAACTTATGGGATGCACAAGATTGGTTAAAAATCCTAATTGGACAAGAATAAGCCTAGGGAGGACGAAAATGACCTAAACGCTAATCCAATGACACAACTCAACTTATTGGATGCACAAGATTGGTTAAAAACCCTAATTGG